>JANHGB010052496.1:0-83500 GCA_026283785.1 Coracopsis vasa | reverse complement strand
TATTCTTGCTTATATATATTTAAGTCCTTCTTACATCTTCCTTATCTGGAATCTTGGTGTCTTCTCTTAGCGTCAGTTTAATGACATATTGCTATGAAAATCCTTGTATCTATTCTTGCTGTAAAAGTTTATCAGACAAATAGGTTTCGTACAGGCAGGAACCTAATCACAGAGGATGATTCCTTTCATTCTTCTGTGGGCACGCACAAGGGACAGGATTCTAAGGAACTGATTTCAAGGTAGTTCCTGGTAAAGAAATCTGATGTTCTGTGAGGCAAGGGTTCTACATTGAGCACCAAGATATTTTTGGAAGCAGTATGAATAGAGTCTGTAGAATTATTTCAATGGCAAGATAAAAATTTAGGCTTCATGGAAAAAACATTTGTCTGAATTTTAAGACCATCTTATGAAGAATGTCTAAATAGTCTTTATTTTAAAACCAACAAATGCAACTTCTTACTTTGGAGATATTCATAACATTTCTAGGTTTTATAGTTGTTGTGAGGATAGTGTTGCAAATCTTCACATACAAATACAAAGAAATTAATTGTTTTGTCAGGCCAAAGGACACAATATTTTTGGTGGAAGACCTCAAATGTGCTGCAGAGGTTTATGGCTGGTGAAAGAAATTGGATTTAGGTTGCCAAAGAGCAAGCTGCATGTTTAAGTGAACAAGATACACTGGTCTTATGGTTAGATATCATATTTTCCTTTTCTAAGCCAAAACTGGCTACGTGCTTGTTCATTGCCTCTTTTATAATTGCAGATAACTAATAGTTAAAATGGGCAGCTATGTACTGTAGCACCTTTTTGTTTTTAGAGTATCAGATAGTTTTCAGGTGGGATAGATTTCACAACAGACTTCACTTCTCTTTAAAGCACTGTTAGTAATACAGCAGCTTTGTAGGTTTAGACTAGTATTTTTCACTGCCCTCACTACATGAAACAGTGCTGCGTTATCACTTCCAGACATATAACAAGTACATCTTGACTACAATCAGTTTTCTCATCTCTCCCATTTCTAACAGATAAAGGGTTCCACAACCGTCTTTCCATCATGGTTACAAACTTTCTTCTTATATCTGTCCCAAAAATGCATATGACCACCGTAAGCTCATTTATTCGGAAGACAGTACTGGTTTATAGTTCTTTCTCTTCTTTAGTGTTTAACCCAGCAGATATATCTAGAAGCATTAAGTTTATTCCCTTTGGCCTTCATTTTTTCAATGCTAAATTATCTCAGCTTCTTTTCTGTCCTATTATACGAATAGACTGTGTGTCACTTCTATCTGTCCTAACAGCCGTTGCACTGCCCTAGGCTTGCACTGACATTGGTTTAAAAATTATTGCCCAGAAAGCCAAGTTATTTCAGGTTATTATTTTTAATTTTGTGTTTTCAACATAAGTGAACTTTTTGTGGGGTGTGTGAACTGAGAAGTGGACAACAAGAGATTACCAGTCCTAAACTGGACTCACTAATCTGAACAAGGGGGCAGATCTGAGGGAAGCTGAGGGCACAGAGCAGCTCTCTAGAAGCTGAGTAAGGGGAAAGCAGGTAACACTTCAGCTGCAGTAGAGCTGCTGCTAGTCTGTGATGCTGGAAAGAAGCTATCCTGAGAGGTGGGTGGGTTTGTGTGTGTGTGTGTGTGTGTGTGTCAGTCAGTCAGAGAGAAGGTATCTAAGTGACCCGAAGCAAAGCCAGAAAATTGAACCAAGGTTACTTTCTGGTTGGAGTTTTTTCCAGAGCTGAGCTATGACCCCAGAAAATATGAACCTCTTACAATGTGTGAAGTGAAGTGAAGTAGCTCTATAAAGGTTATTGTGGAACGGGAAAGTAATGTGATGGGACAACATGGCTATGCGAAATAGCTTTTTTAATGTCTAGTATGCTCTTAAAAATTGAAGTACACTCAAAACAGCACATCTTAGAGGTTCCTGGTGAGGAAGAGAACTGAAACTGAGCATAAAGAGTTATTTGGTCTTGATTTTTAAGAAGTCAAAATGTGCCACAAGTATTTTTTCTTAAGAATAACTCTGAAAAGAGTCAAAACATGTTTGATTGATTCTAGTCTTAGTCTGTAGTGTCACAGCCAAATTCTAACTCAGGCTATTAACATCGGCATTTTCCCTGTAACCTGCACTAGAAGAAACAAACTTCCCAATTTGTCTTTAAGATCTTGTGGGCCCTCTTGAACTCTGCCATATAATGTGCCAAAGGCACACTGCTGGGGAATGGCTGATGTAATTAGTCCATGTTGCTTTGAGATGGGGGAAGAGATCTTTGGAAGTACAAGCATTATGTAAAATGTTATATGGTATTTTCTTGTCCTCAGGGTAAAAAATCTCCTTAAGGATTATTTATGTTTAGACTATTGATAAATCTACCCTTTAATTACAAGTATGTGATAAATTTGATCATGTTCTAGACTTAGCCTGTTCAGTGGCTGTTTGTATTTCTGTCATCTATTTTGAGTTATATTGCTATTACAAAAATATAACAGAATTTACATATAGGTGCCTACTTTTCTTAATTATGAGAGCTACTGCTTGTAAACAGAGTGTTTTGATGGCTTCAAGTAAGATCTAGAGTTCCAACAAACACAGACCACAGTTTCGTGTATTTGTATTTTCTGTCAGGGTAGACTTTTTAGGAGACAGCATTCATGTAACTCTTGAAATGAATACCAGCATCTAAGTAACAAAAGCTGGGTATGAAGTGGCTGGTTATGCTGACCTAAATTCATAATTAAGAACTCTTCCATTTACAAAAATTATACTGGGCCTTCATCTTGACTTAGCTCTTCTAAATCGCTCTGTGAGAGTTTTGCTCTGTGGAGCAAAAAAGAATTGTAAGCTATAAGGAATTCATGGAGGCAAATTCTTAGCCTTCACAAGAGATAATAAATGGATGTAAATTGCAGCAAACAGCAAGAAATTTAGCTAATCCTCTGCCTCTTTCTCACCTCCAGCCACTGCCCCCACCCCTGCCAGCTCTTCAGACTTAATCTTTTTCCTGGCACTGCAATTGAAGGTGCAGCTTGGTCTTCTGCAAACATTCTAGATACGGTATGAAATTAGTTAGTATGCTAGAGAAGAAACAGACTGAATGAATGCGAAGCTCAAAAGTGTTGCCTGACTTCTGGCAGCTGTTGGACCTGCCCATAAGCCATGCAGGCATCTGTGTGATGTCAGCTCTTTCCCTCTGTCAGCAGTGGATGCAGAGCACATGGGAGGTGTTTCAACCTCCCTGTGCCCGTTTCTCACAGCCGGTTGCTGCAGAGTTCATGTTGAGTGTCTCCGCGGAGTATGCACCAGGTGTATTTTCTGATGCTTACCTTTTAGGATGACATTGTCTGGGGATTCTTCTCTACCCACACTGCTGTTTGCAATCTGAGAACACTAACAACCCTCAAACATTTGACCTTTTCTGCTTTTCATTTCTGAAGAGCTAACAACAAATACTTCTTCTCTCATCTAAATACTTCTTTTCCAAGAATCTGTCTTCTTTTTTTCCAAACAAAATAAACTGTCTTCTTACTTTATAAACTGCTCATAATTCTGACTGGTGTTCTTCTGAGCTCTATATTTGTCCTTTTCTCTAAGAACACATTTCAAACTGGATGTTGCCTTAGCCAAGCAAGATCCCACCAGTATCAACTAGAGTAAAAGAATAACGCCTTTCTCATATGCTTATTAATATACCCTGAGTGTCATGTTGAGATTTGCCTTTTTGTGGCAACTTATCTGCTTTGAATTGTTTGGTTCACTATAACACCAAAATTATTTTCTGCCCTATGGCTCCTAATAAATTATCTCCCCCTGCTTCATCTGTGTTTCAATCTCCTTCTGAAGTGTAGCTTTTTGTCTCTGTGGCCTTCCAACAGAGACCATTTTTGGACTATCTATCTGAGATATCAGTACCATGTTGATCATGCTCTTTAAAGCTATTAAAAAACTGTTGCCTGTTTTCTCTTTAAATGTGCACCTCTTTTGTTATTCAAAGTACTAAATAATGGTAAACATACAAACTCTTCCTCCCATGGGACATCTAAGGGCAAATCATGTTTGCATTCCTTTAAGATGAGACGTATACAGTAATGTTGTCCAAATCTTTCCACTTGCTTACACAGTTCTTCATGACATTCTTATAAAGTCTTGCCACAAACAGGCTGTAGCTACACTTGCTCCTTTCCATGACAGGAAGAAAGATGCATAAAACTTCATTAAGACATAATAATGTGTCATGAGTCATAATAATGACATAATACACAAATAGAAATAAATTCTCTTAACAGTGAACAGGAGGTGGGAGAAGCTTAATATAAGCTTTGTCTTAGAAGCTGGTTTTTTATTGTGCATTTTTTGTTTGGCGATTTCGGTTTTGTAAGAGTTAGGGTATGTGATACTTAAAGTTATTAAGAATTAATGGAACAAAATCAGATTACTGTGGATAATTTACTCTTTATACAAACTTGTAGTTCAATATTTAATATCTCCTGTTTTCTGCTAGATTTGCCAATAATTTTGTGAGTAATGGTAACACATAAGCTCATGCTTGCAGCAGAGAGGTTGCAAAAAGCAATGCTTTCTTGCTCCCTGTGTAGAAATCATTTCTACATTTTCAGGAATTTCCTTTGGACACTTCACTTATTTTCTTGTTAGAGATACAAAAAACAGTCCTACAGTGTTTTAATAAAGCCTCTTATCTGAACAAATTCCTACTGCCTTCTGGATATTAGTAAACTATGAGACCTTACTGATTTTATGTTGGAGTCCATCATCTGTGTGTTGAAGGCTGGTTTGTTCTGGTTCCTCAATAGTCAACATAAACAATATTCACTGCAGCAGTGAATGGGGTTAGAGTGACCATCTCTAAATCAATGTAAGTGAAATCATTATTTATCTATCAGAATTTGTACCAAATTAGCTGTGATTTTTGAGATCATAGCTGAAGGAAAAGAATGTGAGTTTATGTATTCTGCCTTTCTGGAATGGTTGTGACTGAAATCAAAAAGTTCAGACTTACATTTGTCCAAAGTGAAACAAGCTTAATTTCATTGAATTAGAAAACTGGAGTTATTTGATTAATTCAAAATACTCATTCTCAACTCTTCAAAATCCTTCAAATAAAAATGTAACTATTCTTTTACCTAATCCATTTTTTTAAAAAGGAAAAGAAAAGCTCAAATACCTTAAACTTTACCTCCATCTCTGCTTTAACTGAAATTTAATGAGATCTCCCTCTCTACGGAAATTGTATTCCTCCCTCAGTGAAACTAACAAGCAAGAGTTAGCATTTCGTCTTGTTTGCTAATCATCAGTCATCAAGCAGTAATTTTTTCCTCTAGGTGCTTAATTCTGAGTTTCGCACTCAATATGCTGAACCTGTTAATAAGAAAGTCCAGGTAATTTCATGTTAATTTTATCATTTTTGTGTGGTTGGCAATTTAAGAACTAAAATAATCACATGGGAATTCTTGCATTTCATGTCTCAGCTAAAAAACTTTCCATTCTTTAATGGATTTAGAGGGCAGTGTGTTTTCTTGCACTTTGTCAAAGTTCTCAGAGCAACACCACTTCATTTTCAGGAATCTTAAACCATGAAAACGCCGTCATCTGCTTTCTTTCAAAATCATTTTATGGGGTTTCAGCACAGAAGACAGTTTCTTGGAAAACTGAATATGCAGTTTTAGCCTGATTTACCCTGTGAATGTTTGGGTCTAGTTTGAACTACATTATGGTTAATGGTGACTGTAATCTATTACCTTTGAAGGAGATTTGATCTTCTTGCCCCATATCTGCTCTTTTATTCCCCCAGAGAGAAGGGCTATGAGTATATATATGGCATTAATGTCCTGCTTATGTGAATTATGTTCAAAATTTTGATGCATGTCTACATATTACATAGTTCACTTGCTTAAGACCGAAAATGTAGTTCTTGTACCCATTGCCTATCCTGTGTCATGAAATAAAACAGAATTTCTTTCCACTGGAAAATAAGTAGCTCTTTTATTGTGATTAATTGGTGGCAACAGAGCTGCTACTGAATATTGTGCATTGTTAAATAATACAATGTTGTTATTAGAGGTTTTAGCATAGTTTCTCCAAAAACAACATGCTGCATAATTCCATTTGTATAGTAGTTCCCTCACTTTCTTGAAATAGAGGAAATATGATGCTATTTTGGTTTATTTCAGCAATTATGCAAGGATCTGAAAGAGTTCTCTGAAAACAGCATTTCCAAAAGCATTTGCTATTCGCAGCAAATCACACTCTCCCCAGCATGTTTTGACATGCCATTGGGTAAACAACCAAATCAGTACATTGTATGAAGATTAAAATCTTCTGAAGCAGTTGCTCAACAAACGGTATGGCTCAAGAAGACAGTTTGATCCCTAACTGTACAGGACAGCAGTGTTCTGTACAGTAAAACTAATAAAAATAGCAAACAGCTAGAGACTGTAATAACAGGTATGTTACAAAATCAGTCAGGGAAGCATATGTCATTATTAAAGTGACTGGGCAATTTCTACATCAATGTGGAGGGTCAGCTCCTCCAAATCAGTGAAGCCATCTTGCTCACCAGACACAGTGCCTACTGACTGGAAATGCCAACTACACTCATCAGTATCTATTTTCTTTTGTCATACAATAAAGGTTGTCAAGAATTTTTTACATATATCTCAGTTTAATTTGAACATCATAAATCTGAATACAGTTGTGCTGGATTTATTTATTTATTTAATGTTATCCCATTGTTTCCATATTGAAGATTTCTGAAGCCATTTACGCAGAGAACAAAAAAAGGTGTGATCCTTGTGCGTATGAGGTTCCACATGTTGCTCTCCTGTCCTTTTTTGAGGTTGGCCTCCTTTAGGCCAACATGTTTCTCTGGGTGCAGTTGGTTTGCTTTGTGTGTTGACATAAGGGAAATATAACCATCATCCTTCTTCGTTTTTATTTTCTTTGGGACTGAAATCCATTTGTCTTTTACATGTGCATCACAATGGATGTGAGAAACTGGAACTGAAACATAGGCTACATTTTAAATATAATAATTTAAAATAATTTAATTTAAAAATACTTTTTATTTTAATGTGTGATTTCTGAATACTTGAACTCTGAGTAGTGGAAAGGAACAAAAGGAAGCAGCAAAAGGTATTAAACTGTAAAACCGAACTAGTGTTCAGTCTGTGATGTTTCCTCAAGGGGGTTGGTATGGGGTGAGGTACTCATTTGCTCTCTCTCTGGTGCCCAGCAACAGGACACAAGGAAATCATCTGAAACTACATCGGGGAAGTTCAGATGATTAGATATTGGGAAAAGGTTCTTCACTTGAGAAGGTGTTTGGTCACTGGAACAGGTTCCCTAGGGAAGTGGTCATAGCATCAACCGTGCCAGAGTTCAAGGAGTATTTGGAAGATGCTCTTAGTTGGATAATTTAACTTTAGGTAGTCCTGCGATGAGCAGGGTGTTGGACTCCATCAGCCTTATAGCTCCCTTCCAAATTGAGATATTCTGTGATTCTATATCTCACAAATAATTATAAGGCAGAATGAGTGTAGGAGAACCCTAGTAAATTACTTAAAACAGCTGAGAAAGAAAATGTCCCAGGTTTCTATCCTAAAATTATAATTCTCTGATTTTCTTTTACAACTACCATTGCACCAAGTTGGGGGTAATTCAAAAAAAGAAATTTAAAAAGTAATAACTTGGCTATAAAGTCTAAGCTGAGCTCTCTCATCAGGAATTTTTCTTTATTCAGACATGTATCCTGGATAAAGATTTCTTTCTATTCCTAAACATTACTGTTTCACAAAACTATGGCTTTGTAACCGTGCTGCAGTACATCCTAAGGATCGCTGCTGACAGCATCATGAGTACAGAATTTCCCACTGTTACCACCTTGTTGGCACTCAGGATTTGTAAATCAATTATACAGGGACATGTCAAGATTGAAGCAAATAAATGATTCATTGACAGGCTTTGAGGATAATTTAAGAATTTTATTTATTTATGAAAGTTATATGATTAAATTTTGAGGGATTCAAAAATTAATCATTCCTTACTCATGAGGAAAAAAAACATAAAAACATACAAAATATCTGTATATGTTCCCCACATCATTTCCCTTATCAGTTCTGATCATTTGAGACAGTTCAGTCATCAGAAGTCTCCTCTCCCATCTGTGAGCTGACAGAGACTCCCTTATCTTTCTGCAGCTGCAATCTCTTGTCTGGTTTTACAGCTGTTTGTTGTGAAAATTATGCCTTGCTCTTTCCTTCCCTCCCTAAGCATTTGAAACTAACATCTTTCCAAGTATTTAAAAACTTGAGATCCTCGAAATAATAGGACTTGAAATCCTGAATTAGCAGGTGTCCTATTTGTCCTGTTTCCAAGGAAATACCATTGTTTTCTAAAGTCAGAGTAGACTGGACTGGTTTTCCTAATCCCAGTCATTCTGTTGTTCACATATATCCTTCTGACAAATGCCAAAGCCTTGGTGACCTTTCTCTTTCCCTGGTCTGAAAGAGATGTGACAACAAATGGTTGACTTGATATGCATTAAGAAATAATGTATTCAAAAGGCTAACAGTTTAATATTCTCAAACAATTGATAAACTGCACACAGGTATTCTTTTTTTACTGAACACTCCTGCATATTAACTGTTTAGCCATTTTAAAGGGCATTCTGTTATCATGAGGAAAAAAACAGTTTTATTTTATTCCATGTTTAACTTAATTCTACAGTAAATTATCTTGGAAGAGACAATCAGCAGTTTTAAGTCCCTGCAAAAGAAAATGAGAAAAGATATTAAAATCAAGTCTACAGCCTTTTAATGGGTGGATATAAATGTGCTAATCACTCTAGCTCCAAAACCATCAAAGCAAAGGCACATCAAGTAGTAGAGGTCCATAAGGCCTAGATAAAAATCCTTTTCAAATATTCTGTTAGTCTATGTATATAAATTTACATTCTTAAATAGGCTTAGATATGCACAAGGAAAATAGATTCAGCTCTGGGTTATTATCATGAAATATTGTGGCACATCTATTAATAGAAAGTAATTTTGGTATCTATTTATCTAAAATCAGTACCCAAATACGTGAACTTTAACACAGCACTAAACTACATGGTTTAGTGGATGTGGAGGGATTTGTTTTGTTTTATTTTGCATCTTGGGGTGCTTTTGCAACATGTAGGTGAATACTGGACTTCAAGAGAAGCAGCCCTGAGGAGAAAGACTTGGGGTGTTAGTTGATGAGAGGTTCAACATGAGCCGGCAGTGTGCACTCAGCCCAGAAAGCCAACTGTATACTGGGCTGCATCAAAAGAAGTGTGACCAGCAGGTCAAGGGAGGTGATTCTCACCCTCTGCTCTGTTCTGTGACCCCATCTGGAGTACTGCGCTCAGCTCTGGGGTCCCCAACATAATAAGGTCATGGACTTGTTGAAGTGAGTCCAGCCACAAAGATGACCAGGGGGCTGAAGCACCTCTCCTACGAAGACAGGCAGAGAGAGGTGGGCTTGCTCAGCCTGTGGAAGAGAAGGCAGGCTCTGTAGAGATCTTAGAGCAGCCTTCCAGTATGTAAAGGAGGCCTTCAAGAGATCTGGAGAGGAACTTTTTACAAGGGCAGGTAACGATAGTACAAGGGGGAACGGCTTTAAACTGAAGGAGGGTAGATTTAGATTAGATATTATGAATAAATTCTTTACTATGAGGGTGGTCAGACACTGGAACAAGTTGCCCAGGGAAGTGTTGCTTCCTGGAAGTGTTCAAGGCCAGGTTGGACAGGGCTTTGTGCAACCTCGTCTACTCGGAGATTTCGTTGCCCATGGCACGGGGGTTTGGAACTAGATGATCTTTAAGATCCCTTCCAACCCAAACCATCCTATGATTATATCTCAGTATTCAGGTTACCCATGACAAATATATGAAAGAGATCCCTCTGCCACACTCACTTTAACTTTTTTAATTAGCTTTTTTCTGTGGGTTCCTGATTTGATCAGAATTCCTTCCAACACTAGATCTGCAATGCCCTGATAATCCTGCAAATGCATCTGCATTGCAGTAATAGGAAGAATCTTTCTTTGCAGCTAAGTGCTACTTAAAAAATGAGGTTATACACACCTGAGATACGCATTATAGTACACCTGAGGATAATGAATTCATCCACTTATCACAAGTGCTTTTGAAGAACTTTGATGTAATACGGATCTAACAGCTTAGTTTTGTTGTCTGTCTTTTGTTCTGCTGTAAATATTCAATCTCTTTACATTTTGTAGTCAGAGGCAAAACGATATGTCTTGTCTTCCAGTCAGAATAGCATTTTTCTACTCTGAATAGAAAAGCTCACAAATCATCTATAGAATTATTAGCACATGGCTTTTTCAACAGTGTCTGTAACAACACAGCTGGTTTGGTCATGAGAGCAGCCTCCCCTTCGCTTTCAGGTTTTGATGAAATTTCATGAAGAGACTCTTGGGGAAATATTTTTAATTCTTATGCAGGGAATGCCAGAAGCAAATTAACTTCAATCAGTCTTGGTGCATGATCTCAAAACCTCACGAAAGTCATCCTCAAAGATAAGAAAGAAACAAGCTCTGTAGTTGAAGACCAGCTTTAAAAAACTCTTTGCTGTTTTTTTATACCATTTTAAATATTTTGCCTTTGTATTCCTTTTGATAATAAGAAAATGTAGCCTGTAGTTGTTACTGGTTTAATGTGCCTATTGCCAACTAACAACTGCTTCTGCATTCTTTTTTTATAATGCTATTTGAATACACATGCAATTTCCCTCTATTAACTACTCCATTATATATTGTTATGCTATAAGCATCTCAGAGGGGACACTATTAAGTAGTAATGTCCAAGTAGTGAGACATCTCCATGTCCCCTTAAGCCTTAACCATAGTGCTATGATATTACAGATTAAAAAAACCCAAAAACCTAGAATGGAAGCCCTGGAAAAAAAGCCCTAAATGTTTCATATATGATCTGCTATAGATTTCTCACATTCAGGTCCACCGATTTAGAAGGAAGCTTTTTGGTTATCTGATCAAGACTCATGATGCAGATAACTATCATAAACTCACCAGTTTTCATCCTAAAATCACTTTGGTTCCCTTATTCCTACTTACTTGGAAAGCTATTCTAGAAACTCATTGTAGTTATGGATTGGTACCTTCCAAATGACACTGTATTATTTCTCTTTAAACCTTTTCATACCAGTTTTAACTGTGTGGTTGCATGTGAGTGTGGTCTGTTACCTTAAACAGGTTTTTCCCACCTTCTCACTCTCTCACAAGGACTTCCATCGCTGAACCATCACCAAGTATTCTCAGAAAGTAACCCATCTACTTTCTGCCTGTTGTTTATGAGGTTAATAAATAGGTTCCTTTTGTCTCTTTTCTCCTAAGGCAGGTTTTCCATTCTGCTGGAAATAGCATTCAGTGAAATGCTATTTGGAACTTGAAACAGCATTCAGTGCATGAGAACAACTCTGAACAGCACCACCTATGAGGGTGTTAATATTTTCCTGATATACTAAAAATAATCCTTCTGAAGAAAAATGATAATTTTTTTTCGAGGCTGCACATTTCACTATTGATAGGGAAACTATGTTTCTCTTTTACTTTTAAATGGTCAAAGTGTAGGCAAGCTAAAATCAGCTGCAATGGTATCATTGGGTTCACCTGGTTGAACATAGTTTAAAATTGTCTAAAGACACACAGTTAATGGTTTGGGGGAAAAGAAACTTTTTTCATTTACCCAAATCCAAATAATTCTGCATTTAAATCTACTGACCAAAGAACTTCATTGTATATTGTTTGGATGGAATGACCTTAATTTAAGCCAAATTCAACATGATTTTGGTAGCTGTAGCTTATAGCATGTCTGAAATTGGCCACGGGTTTCTTTTGTGTTTCTGCGAACCTATTGGTCAAGTTTATTTGTTTATATGTTCTGAAATGCTGAAACTATTAATAGAAAAGATAAGAGTTCTGATGCTGATGGGAGCAATGTTCTACTATGACTTTTTTCCTAGAAAACCTTAGTACAAAATAAGTTAGCACTGGTATTGGCAGGGGGAAGGAAAGGGGGAAATCTAGTGAGTTTATGTGATGCTGTTTTCTTCCAGAAAAGCCTTTCATAAAAGCAACATAAAACCTGGGATTTTCATGCAACAGGGGAAATGGCAACTACAAATTTGTTCAATTTGTTAAACTTGCAGTTGATTTTTTTTAAAGACTCTAAGCTAAAGCTGCTTTTAGGAACTTTTAGATATTCTTCATTTTATTTATTATCATCTCTATCTTAAAATTATGTTACATTCCAGCATGCAGCTTTAATCCACCTATAAATCTCTTGGTCATCTCACATAACTCTAGGCATACAAAGTTATTTTTGTTTCTGTACCAGATGTAACAGTGTGTAACAAAACACATTGTCTCTAAAACAAAGCTTGTAGGAAGGAAATAGAGCTTAAAAGAAAGTGAAGAATTATTAAAAGAATGAAGTACTGTGAATAAAGATGTGAAGTTTAGGTTCTAGAGGATACAGGAGTAATAAGTAAAACAACCAGGAGGTAAATATGACAGATATAAGGTGCAGACAGTCATTTAGGGAGTTCCAGTATGGACAAAATAGATGAAAATACAATCATGGATGATTTTAGCAAGAAAGTTTCAAAGATAGGATTGATCTCACACCAACAAAGTTGTTATAACACGGTGTCATTTTGAAAGAAAATGGGGAAGAAGAGACTAATAGAAAATTTTTCAGTGTAAGTCATAAGCACAACAAACAGCTGAAGAGTAACAGAAATGGGGCTTTTTCACTTCACAAGGATCTGGTGATTTACCTTAGTAAGAACAGGCAGAGTGACAAAGACAGAAGCGCTACTGGAGGAGGTAACATATTCATTATACATGAGAAGTAATAGGCACACTGGGGAGATAGAATCACACCTCAAACATTGATTTGAAGAGGCAAGTAGTGTAGGAGAAAACAATTTCAAGGTATAAATAACTTTGAGGCCAAAATGGAATCAACAAAGTATGGACCCTGTGCACAGGAAGAAAAATACCTTTAACCCTGGTGAGTGTGAGGAGTGCACCCCTCAAACCAAGCCAAGGGTGCAGGTCCCAGAAGAGGAACAAAGAGCAAGCAGGTCTTGTAGCTTTCTGGGACAGATGATTCAGACCCTAAGAGCCTGCAGTTCATGCAGACCTGGGTGAGGACACTGGCAGCTCTGTTTTCTGTGTGTTATACAAGCCTCTTCACAGAGGGTAAAAGCAAACTAGGGGTTGGGGGGAAATACAAGAAATGCAGGGACATGAAAACAAGAGAGCACAGGAAAGGGACAGCAGAAGAGAATACATAGGCACTGATATAAAAAAAAAGAGAAAGGTTACAGGAAAGAGAAAAATGGGTTAAAAATTAAGGGAGTAGAATAATGAGAAAAGAGGGTTTAGGAAATAACAGGTTTCAATTGTAGAGCGTACTATTTCTGTAAATACTCTGAGAACTATAGGGGGAGGTGAAAAGAACAGTCTGTATCTGGTGTTTGGGAGTGAGACGGAGCTGAATAAAAGGAAAATTAATCACTCGTGAAAAACAAATGTTTTATTGAAAGCAGAGAATTATAATAAATGGTTTAATTAAACATTGCTCACTGGGTATCTTGTGCATGCAAGTCATGCACATATCTTCCTTATCTGTAAGCCATGTTGTTAACCAATTATTAACTTTTGACTGCTAGTTTATGAGAGGTAATATTAAAAAGGGAATACGAGACATATCTGCCATGTCGGTGCCAATGCTCTTTAAAGCTTAGCTGCTGACATTATAAATTGCAAGCTGGCCAAATGGCAGCTATGCCCATTCTTCTTGCTTTTTCTCTCCCTTCTCCCTATCTTTTTTAAGGTTAGCAATCACACAGCAAATAGACACAACAGAAGGGTTTGTTTATGGAGGCCACACTTCCATACCACCTCATTAGTTTCCATTCCTTCTGAGAATGTTCTGTAGGTGCTGCAAAAGGTCAATATACTCTAAGACTAGTTCAGTATTAGTATGGACATTCTGCTAATTGTTTTGTACCCGTAGTCATCCAACAAACAGCAAACCAGCTTGTTAGAGAGTGCTTTTTATTTTACCTTGGGAACCAGGGTGAATTTTGGAGTGAATGTTGATTTTTACGTGCTTAAATCCCACTTTCAAAATTCTATGTTGGTGTGGGGGACACAAAAAATATAGATTCTAAATCCATTTATTCTTACTGTGCTGACTTTATCCTTCATTTCAAATAATTGTGCTAAAATGCAGGTGCTGAGGCATACAGTTTTTAATACTAAGCTTTCCATCTTTTCAATGGGTCGAGGGAAAAAGAAGAGAAAATTAAATAGTTATCTTCAAAGCACACCTTGCACAGAGCCCATATGTGACCAGAAACCTACTTTGGGGGAGTTGATGAATAAAAATTGCATCATTTGGTTAGTATTTATTGCTTATAATAAAAGTTATTGAATTATATAGGAAGATATATGCAAATAAAGAATATAATGACAGCATTTGGTATGTAGACATTGTCATAACATTGTTTTATGACCTGAAATCACTGCCCCATATGCCTAACTAGAAACATGTGAACAGCTCTGTAATACTTGAAGAATTCAGGACTTAAGGAACCAGATAAACATTAGAATGTACATTATGCAAAAATATTTTGAAATGTTTGTTGCAACTCCCCATCTTTGTTAGCAGAGACACAATGTTAAGTGCTGACAGGCTAGACTTAGAGGCTGAAAGGAAATGAATGCCAGGAGAGAGAAATGTTTCATCTTTTTTGTCCCAACCATAATAAAGCAATCAGTGAGGATATAATTCTTCAAAATATGATTATACCTTTTCTCTGGAGTCAGTTAAGTTCATTCAGATGAATCGTTCATTCTAAGCATGCCTTTTTTGTGCCTGAATACTTCTGGCTGAGGAGCTTGGTATTCTGTTCACTCTTGCAGCAAAATAAAGCATAAATCATAACTCTCTCTTTATATCGGAAGTCTTCATGACCTACAACTACTATATTCTATTAAAAAATGAAGCAGATGTAAGTGCTAAATGACATTCAGGTGAGGTGTGTCTCTATCAGCACCCCTGACAGAGACAATAGTATGAATCTCACACTAAGATTTCTTGGTTCACAGACTCATATAGACATCTGACCATCATTATAAAAATTACCATAACTGATGCTGCCATTTTAGTGCACAAGCAAACACTTTGTTAGTTACAAGGTGAAAGATTTTTGCCTTTCTTAGTCCCAGGACCACAAACTGCGTACTGCCATCTTCAGAGCACTCCACATGCTTGTGTAATATACAAGAAACTGACAAAAAATCTGTTTGTTTGGGTTTGATTTTTTATTCCCGCTGGATGTAAGAACAAAGAAGAAGGGGGAAATAAAGTTTGGAAATTTAAGGATTTTAAGGCTTAGTGTAGATAGTAAAAGGTTCTTGCTTGAAGGATACTTTCTACATGGCTAGTGTGGTAGAGAAAAACATCACTGAAACCAAAGATGAGTCCTATTCAGCTAGACTGGCAAGATGCTAATCCATTTGTGTGCTGACAAGGAAAATAAAAACCAAGTCCATTATCAACAAAGGAAATACTATGGAAAGAAAAAGATGGAACAAGCTGAGAAACTAAGAGAAGGTGTCTGTGTAAGCTAATCTAGTATGCTTTTACAACTGAGAAAGGGATTTCATTGGTTTAGGGGAAGTTTGCACTAATTAAACAATGTTGCTGTGCACTGAAAATGATGGTGTGTCCCCAGAAGAAGAAAGAGAAAGCTTATGGACAATGCTAAATGATGCTCATGAATGCAAGAAACTTCCTAGCAGGTAGCTAGAAATTCAGGAGAAAATGGAAAGGGCAGGGGTTTTTATCTTGTCTGATTTCAATCCCTTGAGTTAGTCAGAAAAGGTTCAGAGACATTAAACAGAATTTCTTGGATAAGCAAGTGGAAGGAGCTTTACTGTTCCTGGCCAAACTTCATGCTGATTATAAGAAAAAATTTGGGGACTGAAAATCTCTGACTGGTTTAGTGAGAAGGTTATGATGACCCATTAAGGAAAAGTTTTACAAGTCTGTCTGCTCAAATCATTGAACTGTTTATTTCTGTTCTCTTTGCTTTTAATGATATATTAACACATTCCGTAGCACTGTGGGATCCATATTTTTCACATGCTACTTCAGTGAAGTGATTTAAGGGAATATCTGAAATTAAAATTCTTGTGTAAATCAATGACTTTCATCTCCTGTGCCTTTATATATATTAAATTAAATTATTAAATAAACAGAATATACTTTGAAATCTGGCAAAACCAAGGATAGGACTAACTTACAGATGGGTAGTTCATAAGTCCAAACCAGAAGTCTTCCTGTTGACACGTTATGATAACAAGCTTTGAACATATAGTGTCTATATGCAAACTTGCCCATGCCTGAGTTGGGATACAGGAAATCAGTCTTCTTTCCTTTTTTCCCTTTGAAGCCATGTTTAGGTATTGGATTATTAACCCTTTCTCATTACCAATGTTTCATACACTACTAAGGTAGGTTGCTTGCAAACAAAATTAATTGAACCATCTAGTACAAACATACATATTGCTGCTACAAAAATAACTGATTTGGGATAATTGTGACCATTCTTTCAATAAGCCAAGATAATATCTTCTGGAAAAGGTATTCATCATTGCTATTCACCAGTGAGGTATGGGGAGGAAACAGCAGCACCTCAGCTAAATAAAATAACATATATGGTTTTGATAGCTACCACTGGACCTATCACAAGCATATCTCTGTGACATAGTGTAGGTGTGTGAAAAAAGACTCCTTTGGACAACATGTGCCCCTTTTATTCTAATCACTTACAAAGAATTACCTTATTAGGTACCTTCTACACTATTTAAATTTGTCTAGCAAAATGTAAATATATGAGTATCATCAAACAGGATTCTGAAACATGGCTCGAATTTCTGTTACCCTAAGCAGATGGTAGAAAAACAGTTGGTGTGACCATCAACCATAAGCACAAGGCTTTGAGGTTGATCTTTCTGTGTACCGATCCTAGTGGCTCTTCTGCAAAATGCATGTTACCTCCTGTGCAAGTTTTAGGGAGTAGTGTGGGAGATCAATTTTCTTAACTCTGTATGAAACAGCTGCTGCTTGCCATCATGAAAGCAATAAACACAATTTTATTAAGGACCCGTGCCAGTATCCCCCATTCAGCCTATGGTGGCCAAGTAATCTTACAGGAACAAAGACTTCTTGAGGATGCAGTTACATTACTATATAAAATGTTAAGTGATAAGTGTAGGTATCTACTAGAGGCAAAATCAAATGCTTTTCAAAGCATCAACCACTATTCTGCTATCAGACAGAGAAAATACAGCAGAGTTAATAAAAAATAATTACTTCAGATTTAACAACATTCAAACAAAGACAAACAGTGCAATTATCAGATGCTCAATATTCCTGGTTCATAATCTTTCATTTTAATTAATCTCTGTTACCAGAAATTACTCTGTTTAAAGTACATTCTGCTGTAAGACGTTGTGCATTAAACAGTTATTAAATATCTAAAACTAGGAGATAGACACTAAAGCACATGAATGGACACTAATGACAAAGCAGCCACTGTCCAGACAATACAACACAAAAACTATTGCAAGGAATGCCAGGATCACACTGAAGAAATACTGATCAGAAAATGGTTTCCTTCAGTCCTTTCCCTCTCTGAGAGTTGTCAATATAATTATTCTTCCCCAATGGATTTGCGTTACATGTAACTAAATAAGAAGTGTGCAAAAAGTAGTTTAAAAAGGCTTTGCTTTTTAATGCCCTAACTTTGTATTGGAGTCCTACGTGGATTTGGGATTTTGCATCCTTTGTTTTGTGTCTGCTCTGTGGTCTGAGGTTATTTAATTACTTCTATGTCAAGGCAAGGATATGTTGCTGTTATTTAACACACGCTTTTAACTAAGCACAAGAATACTGTATTTCAGACCTCTGGCATACTAAACATTTGAAGACAACTCTTAGGGTAGGTGTTCTCTTTCTAGACATTAACCTCACTGCCCAGATTAAAGAAATGCTAAGTTAGCTTAATGACACGGACTTTTACTCAAAACAATAATAAAAGAAGAGGTAGAGGTTTTAATTCTTTACCATAAGTATGGAAATTTTTAGGAATGGAAAAGGAATAGGATTGTGAAATTCAAGTAAAGTTTAAGAAAAACAAAAGAAAAGTTTACATTCATTTGGAAGACAAATTGCATTAAAAGAATATTTTGCTTGCTATCTTTTAATCAGTGTGAGGTAGATATTTATATCAGATATCCTGTGAAAATGAATTTGTTAACATTTTTAAAGTGATTAGCATTTAGCTTGAGATGCTGATTTTTTTTTTACCATTGCCAATTAATATTTTATTTGAGATTTAGTATATCTTTCCACAAACCATACTGTCAGTGTTTTTATTGTGCTAACAGGCTCAAACACATTGTATTCATTATTTATGAAACAACTAAAAATTTTGTGATTCCGTATTAAAACCAGCACAACTACATGATTTTATTTATGTTTATATTTTTATTTATTTAAATGCTAAAATCCTGGAACAATCTTAAAGTGTTTGGGGTTTTTTTCTCTCACTTTCTCTAGTGTGAGCAGAGTAGTCATGTAGCCCAAGAAGCTACTACCACTATGCCCAGCAGCTGAATCACACACAGGGATTTGAATCACAGCCCTCAAGAGAGAATCACGGTGAATTGATTTTTGATCAATAAGAAAATCTATTGAATATGTGGAGGCAAGAAGAAAGTATATTAATTAAGAAGATCCTGTAATCTTGTACCAAGGAATCTGTTGTTGTTTCCTTAGGATAATTATTATTATGATATTTAAAAAGAAAATAAACCTAAAAAAAGTTCATTAGCTCTTTATAATATTGGATGGTTATAATTCTAGAAAGACAGCAAAACAAAATCAAAGTTATTTCACATCTCTGCCAGAAACAGAGTGTATTTAGCTATGTAAATCTTAGTCCATTAAGTCTGGAAAAATGATGAACGGATCAATAAACACCGATTGCCCATCTCTATCAGTGGTGACGGTCCAGCATACCTGGAAGAGAGACAACATAATGATTTTTCTTGATGGCTTTTCCTCAGTCTTAGAATGAATTGGCTGAGGAAAATGTTTGCCCAGGACAGTGCTGGGTTTTTTAAAGAGTCCAAAACAAATCTATTTTTCCAGTTCTGCAATTTTGTATTATTGCAAATCTATGTGCTAGCTAGAATTTCATGCTGCCAAATCTGATTGCAGGATTGAAGTCATAATTGTTTAACTTTCCTCACAGGAGAAGTACTGCACAAGGTGTAATCTTTTTCATTCATCTACCTCTTGCACTTAAATTGTGTGTTCCACGAAAAGAGGAAAAAAAACCTAATTCAAGTCTCCAGAATCTCCAGAGAACTCACTGTAGCTCTTCAAGCTAAAAATTTCCACAGCTATGTCACAGCAGTTCATGGCATTTTTCACCTGCAGACCCAAATATCATTTCAAGCAAACCCTAATACTATTGCTGGTTATCATGGGAAGCGTTTGCCACTAGTTTGAGAGTCACTCCTTCTTTCCCCTGTTTTTCTTTCTCTTCATTTACACAGGGGAACCCAACAAGGAACTGATTAGCAAACTAGCATAAAACTCGTGCACCTACTCAGAGTGGCTTTTGCACAGGTCCTGGAGGAGACTGTGCATTTGTTGTGAGAAATGGATCATGCCAGAACATATGTTGTGCTGTAGAGGACACACAAAGAGGGACATCTGCCTGGGAGACTCTGCTCCATCTCTTCCCAGGTAGCCACTAAGGCAGTTTTCATTTTCTCTTTTCTTTTTCCTGTGTCCTTTGTTTCTCCCCTTCTCGCTCTCCCCCCCTCCCACCCACCCCCCAAACAAAGAGATTTTCACCATTAGAGTCTGTGTGCATAATCAGCCACGAGCCCTTCAATTAGTCTTTGTGCACCTAAGCCTGTATAAGAAACAAATAAGAACACGCTGTGATCACTCTAAAAATCCATCTTGACATCCTCTAGGGCTAGTCTAACTACAACAGCATAATACTTTCACTGGCAAGTGGTACCTTGATGTTAAACTAATTTTTTATATTCAGATGTACTCTGAGGATAGCATTTTCTTTCTGTGAGTTATATTACATCTCTGCTATTTTAACCATCATTTTTTACTTGTAATGTAGGTACCATGACTAACAGCTAGAAACGCAATGCGAAAAGTGCTTACACAATGTGAAAATATGATTGCATACAATCCCATATATCATGTAGAGCAGCAGATTTCAGGGTAACCAAGCATGTTTCTCTTACTCTTTAATAATATTTTTTCTCTGAGTCTAAACAAGAATCAAAGTAATATTCAAAATGCAAACATTCAGAGGAACAATATTAAATAAAAATTATGTGTTCCGTTTATCAAAGTATAGAGACTTAACTTTATAAACCTGAATATTATTTAATATGCTTTTATTTTTCTTAATGGACTGTCTGCAGACTTTCTCACTAAGGGAATGAAACCACACAGATGCAATTAGAAAAAGATTGAGTTGGAAGCAGATGAAGTTATATGCCCTCAGCAGCCAATTATTCTTGAAAAGAAAATTTAAACCAAAGCATAGTTGTTCTCATGTTTTTATTACGTACTGTTAAAATAATTGTGTACGCCCAAATATTTTACAACCCAAACTTGAACAAGTTATACTACTGAATGTATATTTAGAAAAGAGCTTTGAAGATAACTCAGTTGATTTTTTTCCAAGAAATATGCTTGATTTAAAGGTAGTTCTGGGCACGAGTGTGTATGGTTTCCAACACAAGGAGACTATAATGTATCATACTTGCTAAGCAGGAATTCTTTTTTCAGGAAATTATATCTGGCATGTAAGAAAGGATGCAGTAGGTAGAGAGAAGAAAAAAAAGAAGAAACATGAGAGGAATGCCAAGATGGTTGTTTTCACCAAATAGATTAACTCAAGCCAAATTGAAAGCAGTCTGGCAGACTTAATGTGCGACGTTAAAAAGAGCATTTGGTGAGTATGAGTAAAAATGTAAACATAGTTAAATTTTACTTTGCACTCTTCAGCAGTCTCCAGTATTTTACAATGGCTGCCTAGAGCTTCTGGGTGTGCATATATAGAAGCTAAATACCCTACCACAGCTCACTATAGTCAGCTTATCTTCTCAAAAGAAGAAACTTTGAATAATCCTTGTAAACTCCACACTATACACAGAAACATGAGGTTCCTATGACAGATATCTAGATTAGGTGCCTAAAGCTGGAGTATTTGAATTACCTTTCTCAGTTTCATTAATTTGCATTGGCTTTTTTTGAGAGAACGAGCTATTGACACAAGTCACCACAAAGAAGTAATCATCTGTTTCTATACATGAGTAACCAAGCATGCTAAATCTGCTACCCACATTTTTTGGCTTGGCTGGATTTCTTGCCAAATCAAATTGTCTGGATGAAACATTTAAATTGACCTAGTATCTTTACTTTGGAAAAATCCATATTTAGAGCCCAGTCAGGATTATATGACTCAATTTCACCTTTTGTTTCTGTATAGTAGAGTTAGGAAGCCTTCTAGGTTTTGCTGTCTAAATCTTACAGGGCAATTGAGTTTCCCCTGATAGCCTTAGTCAAAGAAATTATGGCAGAGCCACATATAAGCTTCATAGGCATGGTGTGTGAAGAGGTTATTTTATGTTATTTTTGTGCTGGGTCTGAGCCTGAGATCTCTTTAGAAATGTCTTGTGAGAGCAGTCCAGCTTTTTTTGACTGTTTCTTGCAGAATTTACTATTAAAGTAGACAGTAAGGATGCAGACATGAAATATATGAAGGAATGTTGAATGTAGTGATTTCTAGTTTAACACCATGCATAAACTCGCATTTCTCTAGCAGAACAAACCTAATGGCTGTCCTGTCATCTCTCAAATCAAGAACACTTACTCACCATCTGTGTCCCAAAACTTACACTCAGTTAGGAAGCTGCATGACGTTTAGCAATCTCAGAACTATGGCCAGACCTGTTGCACTGCCTGCAATTGTTTTTAGACTCCTACTGGGAGGGGAAGACCCGGATCTGTCTAAGATGGCATACATTAACTGGCTAAATGCCTCCTCTAAGGGGACCAACAAATGTAGTGACTGTAAGAGAAGCTTCATGCAGATGCCATGGAAAATTCAATGCACTGTTATGAAAACCCCTGAACAGTCCACAACAGTAAAGGTCTGAGGAAACCTAGCATATGAGTATTGGCAAATGTTTTCTGTATGACTGTGGCATGCTGCTTCTTCCACAGTGTCTGTGTTCCCATCGTAAGTGAGCCTAGGAAACCAGTATCAAATATAATAAAACAGGTTTTATATCTCAGGGTGGCAAAGGAAATGAGATATGCAGCACACAATCACTCTCCATGCCACATGGGGAGATTCTGAATGATCAGCCACCGTGTCACATGCCATTTTGCTGATTTTGAAATACAGCAAAATGCAATGTACTAATATACTTCAAAGCTTTAAAATGCCTGCTGATTGTATTTTTTATGCCCCTACAGAGAGGGAACTGCTAATCTGTATGGGGCATATTGTATCTGGTTAATTTGATAGACCACGTTGAAGAGAGGCTCATGTCTTTGCTGAATAAAATTGCAATTTAAATGTAACTCTCTTCTTGTTAGTATAGAAAAGTAGAGTCTCATTTAATTGGCTTGCATTGATTGTTCACAACTGCTTATTAGTTTAATACAGTGTTTTGACAAAACTGTGGCTTTCTGCTTCCTTTCAAATAAATGAAAAGAGAAGTTCCTACTAACACAGAATTCTGTTCAATCTCAATTTCCCAATATATGGATGTAAGAAAGATGTGTTTATAACCTCTGAAATCTGCTGTTTTTTTAAACTATACAAAAAAATGGAGCCTGAAAAATGAAAACGTGGAGACTGACAGAAAAGCATTACTTTTTTCTTCTTTATATACTGCTTGATCTATCTGTATCCCAAGGAAATACTAATGATTTTGGACATGAGAGTGGTGCACCAAAAGAACGAGTGAATGGCAGTCTGCAATATCCCTTACAGGCAATTAAGCATTTATAAAGGGTTATGTGCAACACTGAAGACAAATAGATTAGTTCTATCTGTATAGAGGTTTTGCAAACCTGCTGACCATTGTTAGTGTAGCGTTCAAGTAAAAATTGCCTTGCCAACTTACTAAGCAACTAAATCGTCTACAAATAGCACCTGCCAAAGTGGGGGAAGAGAGAAAGCAAACATAAAACTGATGAAATAAGTGCCACTTGATTGCTTGGACTTCATCTGGTCTCATTTTCAAGAACCTCTGCCAAAAAAGAAAGACAAAATCTGACTGGTCTGAACATTGCCACCAGTTTATCTCAGGAAGAGCTACAATACTCAAGAGCTTTGCTGAAAAGACGAGGGTCTGTTGACTGTTTCCAAGCAAAGGATCCGGTCCCTTGAAGTTACAAGCTCTGCCTTTACTAGTGCTCAGTAACCCCTTCATTATGGTGTCGTTGCACAACCTTTATATTTATATACACAGAGGAAAAGACACTTGCTACCTCAGTAGTAGTCTGGTTAATAGGGGTTGTAAGAGCTCTTATCATGGTAATTTCTCCTTCAAAGCAAATTTTCAATCACACTATTGACTTGATTAAAGTTGTTTGTTCTATTTTTACACCAGCCTTGCCTGCTGGCTCCACATAAATTGCACATTCACACCTAAAGGTGCACCAATCTTTTCTTCATCTCTTGTTCACACTTTTAATTGACATCTCTTTTGAACTATTGAGTAACAATACCCACTAAGTTATTACGTGGACTGTACTATATTTTAGCTTATTGTATATGAAACTTGCACTTTCATACACTGGGTTGGATTTTTTGCTGAAAAGGATTTTAAAAGTCCACACTAAAATATATGGAGGGTTTTGGGGTAACATTATGGTTTCATTGAAATAAAGAAGCAGGGTTCTTCCAAATTCTCAGTGGCATCTACACAGCATCTTTGCATATATGTGATTCTATATTATATATATATAATATATGCCATAACTATATATTCATACTTGATAAATGACATTTCAGGCTTTTATAAGCCTGTTATAATCTAAATAAAATATCCACATCTTAGCTGGAAAGTAGAAAGTATTCTGATCAGGTAATAAGCAATAAATGTGTATTCTCTATTCTGAGCTGCAATCTAGGGCTCCTGTGTGGCATCATGGTCCCAGATAAAAGCCATACATGGCACTGTTTGCCATGGGGGTAAATGAGACAAATTTCACATGTTCTAAGTCCACAAGCAATAACTGTAGGGAAGAGGAAATATAGCATGCATAATTCTACAGAAATTTCCCCAAAATGAGCCCAGATTATACATGTGTTGACTAAAGCACAGTTTATGTATTTTATGTAAAAGGTTTATATATCTTGCTATTTTCATTTATTACATTAATTAATTATCCTCATTATTAGAAAACCATATATTGTTTCTTGTTTGCACTTTACTGGCTTTCAGCTCTTAATTGTTGATTCATATTACATCTTCTTTGTTATATTAAATAGCCCATTGGTAACCAGCAAAACTAACTATGATGGAAAGATCATTACCTTTTGATCTCTGTTTTGACAAACTAGAGAGAATGACTCACTAACGCTCTTCAATTATTATTTTAGCATGTTCTCACATATTTTCCTCATTTTTAACACCCTTTTCCACAAATTTTAATTTATACAAACCATCAGGAAAGTAGGCCAAGTATTTACGCACTTGCCTGTTTCCAGCGATAATCATTAACCTCTCTGATTGACATAGCCAGATGTTCAAGGCACTTTAGGGTGAAGATCACTGGTCCAGGACACTAGGAAAATTTTACTTATTTGTGTATGCCCCAAAATGCTCTTTACCTTCTTGACCCTTTTTGTTGCTTTTATATTGGCCACCTGATCACCTTGAACTTCTGAGTGAAAACACCTAGATAAAGAGCATTAAACACTCTAAAGCGCAATTATACTAAATAGCTCTCAGAAAACTTTTATCCGTAAGCACAGACCCAGCCCTATCCTTTCTTTTTAAATTAAGTGTCCAACAATTTCTTGTTCTTCCTGATGTCCCTTGCTAGTTGTACCTCGTTCTGTCCTTATGGTTATCTGATTTTGACCGGCATGCCTGAGCTATACCTTTGTACTCATCTTCAACAATCTGATTTAATTTCCATTTCTAGTACAGTCCCTTCTTGTATTAGAGGGCAACAAAAAGTTACTGATTAAACCCAGCTGATTCTTTATTACTCTGCCTTTGTTCCCCACAGAATAATATTGTTTACACTTCCATTCTAAATACTGCATCCCTAATGGGTTGCCAGATTTCTTCAGCTTTTTTTTTTTGATCAGTATTCCAGAAGAGTTCACCTATGAAACATCTGATTTATGAAGTTTGCTTTTTGAAGCCTGCTATTTTTATTTCCTACTGCACCAGCTTTTCAAGCCAAAGTTCTCCTGCAGCTGTATTTTCTCCAAACATGTCAAAAGTTTCAGCCCATTTTTGGTTTTGTTAAATTACATGTGAATGCTATAAAAGAGCAATAAAAACTGAGTACATGTAATAAGCATGCAGGGAACAATGACTGGCAAAAAGCAGCAGCTTGTCAAAATATTTTGTGGTATTTTTTATTCCACCTCATCAGAAAATAAACAGGAGAGGGAAATTTGTCCCAAAGGAAAAATTGTGTGTCACTGCAGCAGAGTTGCCACATTTAAAAAGTGCATGCAATAGTACACATGGCTATCACTACATGGACCAAACTAAATTGGAATCTTATGCCAAAAGAAAAACAAAATTCATTTAAGGCAAAATAACATCCCACCTAATGACTTTTCATGGGCCATGCATGAAGAAAATCTCTCAGAAAAATACTGTGTCTTGTGTTCTTTTAGAAAAAATTACTCAGACATATCTTGCTTCATGATGAACAGATTTGACAGTTAAATGGATTCCACAGAAAAAGAAAGCACAGATACATCATGTAATAACTTGAACTTTCATTTATATGAGCAGGTTTTGAAAACTTGAGAATAAGTGCCAAAATTCTGAATTTCTCTTTCTTAATTTCTGTCTTGTACATACACACAATGTCCAGGCACAAGTTCCTAGAATTTGCAACAATTGCCAATAAGAACCTTCAAAACTGTATTTGATGTTTGATTAATGTTTGACAATCTAATCCCTCACTCATGTGTAAGAATTTTGATAATATAATGCTTTATTTCCTTTATCCAAGGTTGATATTAATAAAAATACTCAAATTTCCCAATCCAAGTCTTACTGCATTTGAGATGTTTCAGAAACTGAAAGTGTTTGTAAAGTTATATATTTTGAGGATAGGAACTATTTCCAAAATTAAAAATGAAAAGAAATGGTAAGTGTGAGCCAGACAGTAAGATGGGACTGACTGGCTTCCAATAGCATTGCATTTCTAGAACGGTAGCATGATGTCTTAGGCTGTTTCCTTTCGAAGTAATAAGCTTCACTGAACTTAAGGCAACTCACATCCCCAGCTTCAATACAGAGATATTATTATTAGCAGCAAAGAAAATGCTATAACAATTTGTGGTTTATAGAGGGCCATTTCCAAGTGCTGCCTGCATTCCTAGAATCAGATAATAGATCGGATTATCAGTGTAAAACTTGCAGATGTCTCAGAAAAGGATTTCTCTATCTATCTGTGCTGAAAAATAGAATCATTAATTCCTACTGGTCAGCTACTCAAGATGGGGAGAACAAACTCATTAAAGTTCCATCCAAATTCTTACTACTTTCAAATTTTTTTGTGCTGTCCAGTCCATGCAAGATTTTTTTTTTAATCAGTTATTATGACCACTGGAAAAAGAGAGAAAAGTATTAAACTAAATGCAGGACAGAATATAGGGAAAAATAATGAACTTTCAGTCAGACCTTGAAAAAATATGGTATATTGCGTATTATTCTGAAAATCAACTTCCACATTTAATATTTTTTTACTTGTTTTTTAACCTCTTCTGTTCTATAAAGAAGTAGAATAAAGGAACAATTTTATAGCAAAGGTCATGTAGGAATAAATTAATCATCACACAAAAACTACTTAAAACCTTTCCCTCAGAAACCTTTCTTTTGACAAGTGAAAAGGTGTTATTCTCTCCTGTTTGTTGCTTTTATGTTGTTCTGAAATATAATTGTTCTTGTCTTAGATGTTTTTGTAATTAAAGGACAGTATGAAGCATGTTCTGCAATGTTCTCAGCCACGAAAGAAGAAACTATTGATATTCAGGAGCTGTGCTCATGCTTCTTAAGCATGTTGTAATAACCATACTTAAAGAGAAACCTTCATCTGGACCAGCTGTTACTAATAAGAAACTGATTTGCAGTTTGCTAATGCAGGTAAAAGAAAAATGAGCAAAGTCAATGCAAACATTTTGTGCTGCTTATCTCAAGAAATTAACCACTGACTGGGTACCTAGGCATTGTGTGTACTACACACAGAAAGCAGAGAGACAGTATTTGGGCAGTGCACAGGAGTGCAGTGTGTTGCCCTTGTATTTCCCAGCATCCAGAACTGCTGGACAAGGTGTGTGGGTGCATGCAACCCTGCCTAGACCTTCTGGAGACCACTGGTAACCATGTTGCCTTTGACTTTACTAATCAACTGCTCCACAGCAAGTAGAGCGCCTGCTGGCTAAAGGATTTGTGCTGAAAGCAAATGCCCAGGCCCTGACCAGGCCATGCTAACTGACCAGGACACACAAAACTGCTGGACAAGATGAGAAACTGTTGGCTGCTCTCTCCAGTTCCAGGGGAGGATGGTCTGTAAGGCACTTCATTCTCCTCAGCATTTCCTAATGGCCACATCAGGAGGGTCCCTGCCTCAGAGGATGCCATTTTTATCTGCTTTCATTCCCTAAGTCTTTCACATGGCTGTGAAGTCCAAAAGGTTGCAGTGGCAAAAAGTTGGTCACTGTAATTCTACAGTGACTATAAGGATATAGCATCAGCTATGACAAAATGTATTAATTGAGTTGATAAAATGCAGACAGTAGCCTACATGACAGCCAAAGATGCTGCTTTAAGTTATATAGACTCACTTAAACCAGCTTTGCATTAACCAGGGTAAGTATTATTGCACTGTGGCCTTGAGAATACATCCCAAAACCCTGACTAGTTTTGCACTTCAAATTATAACTGTTGTCAGTTGCAGCATTACTAAAATCTAGCTGATTTTTAAACAGGTACATGTTTGTGTGGATTCCCACCACATTTTTAGATCACAGATTACAAATACTTATTTAAAAGATGCTAATTTCCAACCTTGTCCTGGAAGGACGCCAACGTACCTCTAGCTCTGCTGAATGTCGATGGTCCTTACACTGAATGTCTTCTGCTCAGGTTTTTAGATTTATACCCTATGCTATTGGAATTCAATTT
Source organism: Coracopsis vasa (assembly GCA_026283785.1). Taxonomy (NCBI): domain Eukaryota; kingdom Metazoa; phylum Chordata; class Aves; order Psittaciformes; family Psittacidae; genus Coracopsis; species Coracopsis vasa. The sequence goes on along the minus strand of JANHGB010052496.1, from coordinate 54,880 downwards.
TTTATTCTCAGACTATTTCAGCACACAGTTATTGATTTATCTTTTATAATAAAAAATTTAAAGACTTTAAATATTGATAAATACAGCTCTGTAGCAAGGCAACACTACAATCAAGGCATCTAAATGATGCCTGAATAAAGCATGCATAGATCAGAAATACAATAATTGTTGCTGCTTAGAATTCTACCCATCAGATCCTATTGAATTTTTTTAACATTTGGGACAATTACAAAGTCAAAAATGGAATAATATCTGTTAATCTGTATTTCCCCAGAGGCTTGAAGATCAAAACAAATGGGTAGAAATGTAGATAATGAAAAAATCTACATTAAATTGTGTGAGATCGAAACCTGGAAAAAATTACCACATCTTTTCTTTTAAGCAAGCAATGAGGGCTGAAGCTAAAAAGGGCATCCAATTGTCAAAATAACATAGCATCTATACCAGTAAAATTCACTGCTAAATTGTGTCTTCCAGACCACGGGATTCAGCTTGTTATCTTCAAGTTAAAGCACCTCTAAGTTTCATTTCACTTCAACAGGCTCTAGAAACTAGATTCATCTGCCTGAGCCCTCTGGAGACTTGATTTCAGGACACACCCATACACCAATATAGAGTCAGTTTCCAGACAAAGCATAATGATTGCCCCTGCTGTTTCTTTAGCATAAGTGTGTGTCAGCACCAAGCAGTACTGATTGTATTGCCTCCTTTCATGTCATAGCCCAGTGTCAAAAGCTTTTGAGCAGAATGTGGAAGATTTCATTCAATTTTTTCATACCTTACAGGGGCACACAAGGGATCAAGGGGAAGAGAATGAACAGTTTCTTTTACTGAAGCTACATTCCTGAACAAAAAAAAATCCGAGATTGAGCCAGAAAGAGAGGACAAGATACAGCATGCCGCTGCAGTGCTAATGGTTCGAGCACTTGTGTAGGATTTTTGTCTTATTATTTCTACCACAATGATATTTGCTAGAATTAACATTGAGGTCATCCTAGGATAAACTACAGAAACAGCCTAAATGCTTTTTTAAAGTTATCTCACTGTCTCTTAAGATTATACTGAATATTCTTAATGGTATTAGAATATTCAAGATCACGAGGAAAAAATATGAAATGGAAAAGAAGAGTTTTATAATGTCAGCCAAACACTGGGGGAAAAAAACCAAATATTTTTACTTGAAATGTTGATTTTTTTAAAATGTATAAAGCCTTTAAAACCTTGCAGACTTAGCAATTTCAGCTATATTTCAAAATAAAATCAGAAAAAAGAAAAAAGATGATCATAAATTCCTATAGCTTCACCATGCAGTCTGCACAATTACTTTGAAGATGTTTTCTCTACTTGTATCACTCCCAGTGCTATAGAACTGCATGATTAATATTGAAATCAATTCCTCATTTTAGCTCATGCTGCTCATAGAAAGGCTGATTTATTTCATGCACAATTTAGTTGGAGGAAAGGAAGAAAAGCTTACTTAAATAAAAAAAAGCACTGTTAACATAAGCTCCTTCACCACAGGCTATCAGCTGTTCCCAAAACCAAAATCTTTCCTAGCTCTGTCAAGCAATTTTCATTTTATGCTTCTCAAAAGCTGCAGTATTAGATGCAGATAAATGCTACATTTTCTTTGCTGATTGCATTAAATGTGTATCTGCATAAAAGAAGAAATCTAAATAGCATCCGCAACAATGAACTCAAACCCCCAGTCAATTTAGGTCCTGGATATTTACTAACATTAGGAAAATGTTATTTCACTGGTCACTTGTAATTATATAGAGATGACCTTGGGATTTCTGAATTTCAAAGTTGCCTCCCAAACCTTCTGTTCTGTTTCATGTAGGCTGTTGCAAAAATACAAAATTAGAATTGTAAATTAAGGTATTACAAAAAGGCACAGGATTGAAAATCATACCTGCTTCACAAAATACAGGTTCCTTTTAAGTTTATTTCCTGCACAACAGTGCAGTGGCAAACTGCAGGTACGGATAGTCTGTCAATAATATTTCAAATGCATTCTTCATTTCAGTGGTTCCTATTTTTGATAGTGTCTTCTCATACTATGGATTTGCCCTTTAATAAGCCCTGCTTCCTCATGCTGTAACTCTCTTCCTTCTTGAGCTTGAGGGGGAATGTTTGGGATTTGGGGTTTTTATTTTTCACTGTAGCATGTGTTTATCTACATGACCTACTGGCTGTTCCTTTTCTTGAATCTCAGTTAAACATTTCCTCAATGCAATTCATATCTTGCAGGGAGTGTTGTGGGTTCACATGTAAAGGCATGGATGAGTAAGCAAGCTGTAAGGAATACCGGAGGCTCTTGGAGTATGTTGAGGATAATTTCTTAAGACAGACCGACTGTATGACCATTCTGGTACCACACATCTATTTTAATCTGACTTTGAAGTTGGCTTTGGCTATTCTCTAACACAAAAGTTCTCATAGCTGAGTTATCGAAACACCTTGCATCCTCAAAACTTTACAAACTGCATATTTTTAGAGTTGATTCTGTCAAAGTATGACTTAATTGTTAATGATCATATGTTTGGCACCATCTCATGTTAAAATGTATTGCTAGTGAGCATTTTAGGAACTTCACATCTTCCAGTATTGTATATTTAGCTATTAATATTTGGGAAGTTTGCCTTTTCTTCTAGAAGCTTAGGTGCTGTAAACAAAAATTGCATTCACCCAGACAGGAAAGAGATAACATGGGAAAAGAGAATGTCATATACAATTCCTATGACATTCTCAAATGGTAAAGTAACTTACCAAAGCTATTAACATCAAGCCTATAATCATATACAATCATAGAAATACTGTTACAATCTTAATCAGTCAAAAGGCTGAAAATGGCTGATTAAGAGAATATATCATTGGCAAAGCTTATGTGTTTGGTTATTTCAAAAGATATGCACTGTCTACATTCCAGCAGCAGCTTTGGGTCAGGCACACTGGTGAGCTTTGATCTGATTTAGTCAAAACACACAGCTGGAACAGACATCTGGAAAAAACTGGGGAAAATGAGGGATGCAGTGAGTAAGTTTGCTCTGACTGAGTGCTTGCCTCCACACCAGCTATAGGAGAGCTGGACAGGGTCACCAAATCACAGCAGCAGAGAATATTTTTTGCATAAGCTCTTCAGTGAGCTCAGAGCTTTCTAGCTACTGCTGCTTATTCACTATTGTCTGCAGCCAATCTAGTGTCCCATTTACAAACAGCAGAAGTCATGTAAGGGACAGTCAGTCATCTCTGAATCCTTTCTCTGCCTGCCTTTTTCCTGTGGAAAAGTAAAGCTCATTGTCTGTGTTCCTCTCTATAGCTACAACCACAGACCTAGCAAGGCAGTTAGTATCTCTCTGCAGTGAGAGCTGGCACTAGAGCCAAACTTTGTACAATTGCTTTAGCTTAAAACAAGGTTGGCAGAACTGGTTCCTGTTTTGAGATGCTTGGTGAATATACGTATGTACTGAAAAGAAAAATATCCTGTTCTGTCCCTATAATAAAGCACTTCAGGAGACAACATCTAACTCAGGTAGTATTTCGCAGCAAAGAAAAGTCTGTCCCCACTCTCCAGGTGCAAATGCCAGTAATCCCAACTCAGCTGCATCTGTGCTGATAAAGAGAGTCTGGAGATGGAAGTGAGAAGTCAGGAGGCCCTGCAGCAAAGGTGCTTGTGCAGTTAGCCTGGCCTGTTGTGTTAGATGTCTCCGGCTTTTCAAGTTTGGGGAGGTAAATCCTATTAAATCTGTGTAATAGAGGGGAGTAAACTTTATGAAAAGATAACACCTTCTTACAGTACTGGTTGAGTCACAAGTGTATGAGATAGAGAAAGGAACTGCAGTATGGCTTACTGTTTGGAAAGAGCTGCTGTAGGTGAGGTCTTGTCTTACCTTTCTGGACTTAAAATGCTTAGATGTTCTTCCATTTTTATGAAGAGGTCCTTTAGTTTGCTCCAAACTCAGGGAACTATATATAGGTGTTAAATAAGAAATATAATCTCCAAATGCAACAGTAAAATATAGGATTCTTGTTCTTAGTTGTACTGTCCGCAAAGGATAATGATGGAGCTTTGAAAGCCACGTAAACTAAATATGATTGAGCCAATTATGTTCTTCTGCACAGCTTTTGGATTGTAGGACTGACATACGTAATGGAGGATTTACATTTTAAATGCTATGTTCTCAAGCCTTATCTGTAGATTAATTATTCACATTGCTATAATGCAAAACCTAAAGTTTGGTCATTAAATGGCTAAAAAAGTAACAGATTCACTTCTTGGGGTGTCATTTCTAAATATGAACTATACAGTCTTCATGACTGGTTGGCAACATGGGCCTAATTTTGCTTTCAGTGCCTCATTCTGCACTTGTGTTTCACTAGGGCAGCAAAACTGCTAACAGTTTAGTCAGCATTTTCAGGTGAAAATCTGTTTTGCTTAATGTGCAGCTCTTGATTACAAAATCACCATTGGCATACCTGTTGTCTTGTGGGTCTTTGATCTGATACATGACATAAAGATTCCTTGAAATTATTTTTAATTAAACAAAGGGAAATTCCCACATTAGGAAAGAACAGAAATGTCTCTGAGCACTCGGTACATGGAGCAGCGTGGTAGCAAGTAGAGTTTGTACGCATCTGTCTGCACCACATAGACTAAAACTTAGAGATACCTTTGCTCACACCCGTGCTGAATCTGCTTGAAGCTTATCAGCTGTAACATGAAGTATGCTAGAATCAGAGTTTAAGGTAAAATATTTGTTAATCTCCAAGGGAGTAGCTGTAGTCTGTAGATAAATAAACTTTTTCTTCAAGTTGGAAAGGAATTCCATCATTTCTACAGTAGCAGTGATTTACAGCTTAGTCTATGCTTATTCTTAATGGTGATGCACACAACTATAGTTTGGTTGCTTATATAGATTTCCTTTTATTTAACATCTAATGTAAAATATAGAAAAAAAACCACAAGATGCTAAAACTTCACTAACAACACTTATGTGAAAGTGCATCATGTTGCCATTATTCAACTCTAAGCCCTGTGTAATCAATTTAATCTCTAACACTTTGTAACAGAAACATGAGGTGAGTCTTCTCAACAACATAATAGCCATAATTATTGCGATTTAGAAAACAGTTCATTAATGTTATCTGTTAGTTTGCAGTATGGGTAGCACAAGGTTGGTTTAATGTTTGGGGGCGGGAGGTGTCCTCCAGAGATCTGACAGGTAGATACTCCTTGGGTACGCTTTAGTCCAGTGCCAGATAGCTGTGAAGACGTGAAGTGAAATTGCGACCATTTGTCAGTGACCAGTAAAGAGGTCAAATAGCACCTTTTTGATTGTGGTAAAGTCAGTTTAACTTGCTTATTTCTTGAAACTCAGAGGTAAACATCTGCATCATAACCCATGCTACAGATTTCTGCAATGTTTTGGTGATTTCAACTGTAGAATTGCTGTAAGTAGAAATACAAGCAAGTGCTGACCATTTTAATGAAGTCAAGTGTCTCAAAGTTATTTGAAACAAAGATGTAACTCTGGTGTGTTATTTCTTTGCTGTGTAAGGAATTCCATATAAAGGCTACTCTATTCTTGAAAAGGGAGTTCTAAATGACCAAAATATCATAGTTTTTTATGTTTTAGGCAGGAAGAAAGTACATATTGCCTTTCTAATGCACAGAAGTGTTTCTTCCCAGAAGTAAAAATGCTTTCAAGTAAAGTAAGCCAAAACTATTTTTCAAAAGCTAGCAAAGTCCTGTTTAATGTTTTGTTCTAATAATGAACTTGTCTTTCCTCCTTTTTCTGCTCTGCATTCCAGAGTTCAGCAATGTGCATTTGTAACTCTAGCCTCTTAGTTTAAACATAATTACACTGGGAGGATGGGCATGAAAGTGCTGCTGCTTCTTTATGTATTATTATGAATGTCTAAGAAATTTATAAGGTCTCAGTGAATTTTCCATAGAGCAAGTGTTTGCAGCAAAATTAATGAGTATCCCTGCTAAAGGTCCTTGAAGAAAGAGGAAGTCTGAAAATGACAACTCCCATTGGGCCAGAGCTTTAGAAAATGTATGAGGGTGGTATGTACTGCATTTTGGGGTTTTTCTTGTTTACCCTGGAGTAGAAAATCTTGAGCTTTTCTAGTGGGTCAGACTTCTTTTTGAAGAAATAGGTTGCTTGGTTTATTATTGTCAGGTAAAGATAGCCTATTCCCAAAACATATGTTGCTCCTACCTATCATAAATGGAGGTGACTAAACCAGGAGCAAAAAGCCATAGAAAAAACTATACTAAAAAACCCCACAAACTTTCTCTAACACATCAGTTCTACCATATCCTGCAGTAAAGAGGTAGAGCTTCTATTTTATTTTCCCTGAAAGTATATTTCTCTTACCCTTTACATTCTTGGTACAGTTTCTTTTCCCACCTTGGAAGCCTTTTTCAGCTCAGGCATTAGCCCTTAGGTGTTAGCTTAATTGTTGAATAGTTGTTTGAGGCAAGTGTGGTTTTACTTGATATGCTCCAAAACTAGTCCCCATCTTATAAAAAAAATCTTCTATAGGTCCCTAATCCATTCTGCCTGTATGCTGCCTAGTTTTGATGTTGGTACAGTAGATGCCAATATACTTCTTGGGCTTCCATAGATAAGAATCTTGTGGTTTAACCCCTCATATATTTTTTATTCTTTTTACATTAGAAATCATGAGACTGCCAATTCATAATATATATTTTATAGACAACTTTTCCATAGCAACAATGTGGACTTTATTTTTGACTATGATATAGATTTTTCCCATTCTCTGAACTCACCATTTCATGTATGTGTCTGTGCATGCACATATTTCCTTAGTCTGAGAGGCTTTCTTCGTTAGGTATCTGACATAGCTGCTGACACGTTACTAATGCTCCCTGACCCTTGTCATGCTGGCAAGCTGTTGAATCTATCAAGCTTGTGTTTGATTGGCTTTTTGTTTAATAAAAAAGATATTAAAATATCTGAAACTCTTTGAGGAGAGGTAAAATTAAACTTCTTGTCTTGAGTTCATCTTAATTGGCTGACTCATTTTGAAATATATCTTGCTGCGTGGATCAGTGTTAGCCTTCACATCATAAAAAAGATTTTTAACCGTATGACTATATGTGATGGAGTATACTATGATCTACTGGTAATAGTAAAGTCAAAGGCCAGATAGGAATGTCTCAAAGTATTTAAATAAGGAGAAAATCTGTGAAAAATCTTATTCTCGTACTGTATGTTTTGGAATATCCTCTTTTGCTCTTTCAGAATGATTTCTTTAGCATTAGTATTGAAGAGTGGTTAATATGTAAAAATAGTGATATATTGTTATTGGAAATAAGTTAAATTGTGCATTTTTCTGTATTTCAGTAAGTGATCAGAATACTACAGAGAGACTGTGTTTATAAATTTCACTTCCCCTTACTTGAGAAACCACCCTTTTTTATCTAAACTCTAGCAAATATTTAGTTTCAAACACATTTGCCTAAATCAAACTGTACTTTTCAGGCCTCTCACAGTATTGAGACAAGGAAAAAGAAAGGGGGGGAAGTGGGAACAGAATGGACAGAATGGAGCATTGATGTCAATTCTCTAGACCTGGCTGTGTTTTGTGCAGCAGCAGCTTTCCTTGGGGCAGATCTGTGTCCACACACACAGCCCAGCCTTTGCCTACCGCAGAGCAGACCCCATTCTGTAAGGGAGAGCCTGAGGAGCCGGTGTGATCCAGGAAACTTCTGTATGTGTGTGCCAGAGAGGGGGAGAGAGGGAGACCTAGTGTAAAGGAGAGTAAGGGAGGAAGGCAGGGGAGAGAAGGGAGTTTGCTTCATGCACTGCTGAAGGCTGTCAGAAGCAGACTGTTCGAGCAGCGCACTGGCTAGTGTGTGATTTAAGGGACAACGTTCACTGACTGCATTCATTGAATTGCTGAAGGACAGATATGACATCCGAATGCTACTTCTTTATATTCTTGCTTATTGGTACCAAGGGTAAGTGTACCTGGCTGTTTTTCTTGTTTTGAACATTGCAAAGCAGATAGCTGATAAACTTCAGTTGTGGATCTTTTAAAAGCTGGTATCTCAGTGTTATTTTACAGTTCTTCATGGCAATCATTCTTTGATCGAATCAAAGTGTAATGCAGTCTCTCAAGGTTACTAGCTATGTGTAGGGATTAGATTTATTTTTACTTAATGATTTGAGAGTTACTATAATCAGTTATGGGCTGAAATTAAATAAGAAACATTTTAAACATTGCATAAATATTTGCTGTAAATATTTAAGGAAGGCACATATAGAACTGTCTCTTTTCAGATGCCATGAAATCCACATTTTAGACTCAGTTCAGTAGTCTGCAGTAGTACTGTAGCTCTCAAAAAGTAGATTGTGGTCAGGTAGCAGGAATTTTTACCCTCTGATTCGGCATGATAGACAATACAGCTTGCAAGATGGGGACTGAACCGAATCTAAGTTTTCCTCCAGATGCAAATCACTTCTGTGTGGTAGGAGCTACACCTGACCTTCTGCTTGCTTTAGTAATGTTTGCTTAATTTCATCTGAGTACCCTGTCTGTAAGTACTGCTTTGGACTTGGGTAAAGCTATTGCTGTGAAGCTGTTGATACTGATCTGTAGGTTGGATTTTCCTAATGGCTATTATTTTCTCTACTTGTAATTTTATGTTAAAATTTGCCTCTTTTTGTGCAATATCAATACAATAGTGAAATAGCTACCGCTTGCAATAACAAGTGTTTTGTTAAACAAATAGGAGCATAACACTGAATTCTGCTACTACCTTCTGTGTTGAACAGCAGCTTGCTTCCTCTCCTGCTTTTAAATTAAACTTTTTGGGGTTTATGTGTGCTTACTCTGATGCTTAACATAAGATTTGTAAGGGATTTTGCCCTCCTGAGGAGTTTGGGAAATAGAGCTCCACTTACAGTTATTTTTACAGTTTAAAATCTTAGTTAAATTTGGGAAAAAACTCTAAGCAGTTCTATGATGTTTGGAGGAATATGTAATATGTGAGCTGCAAGCATAAAAAAACAGAGCTATTAATTAATTTAGAATTAAGAAGGCTATGATAATGAGATCTTATCAAGCCTGTGAGCAAAGTCTGGCTTCATACACAACCATGATATCCATGAGCAGCAATCCAATATTTAAAGGTAGTACTTCAAGGTATGCAAAATAAAATCTAAAAGATTTCAACAGATTAAGCCTTTCCTATTAGCGTTTTTAAACCAAAACAGTAAAATCTTGAAACATTCATACAAGATGTGCAAATCATTGTTGGTATAATTTCTACTGGGTTAAATTCATCTCAGCTGTGGAATTTACGAAATGTATCGAAATACATTAAAGCATATTGCAAAATAGGATGGCAGATGAGGACTGTGAATGACTAAAGGCCTTCTAGTATTACAGTTACGATGGTCATTGCCATTTTAGGTGTTCATTGGTTTAACATATGTAGCATATTATAACATTTACAAGAAAACCATATGGCTCATCTATATTGGTTAAAGAGAGAAGCAGTGCACTCACAGATTAAAGCACTGGCATACCTGGAGTCTCTGCTGCCTACTAGTACTCTGTTTTCCCCCAGAAACAGTTCCTGTTTAGTGCCATTTCTCCTAACCTCGGTCGGTACACAGTTCATAGCATCGCTGTTTTTTCAGAGTTTTAACCACCAATCTGAAGCATAACCACATCTCCAAGCTGGCTGATTTCATCTGCACAATTGATTTAACCTTTGTTCAAGCTTTTATGCTAGCTGATATTAAAACAAACACTCCTGGAGTAAGTACCTAGAAATGGGGTTTGTTGTTTATGAACTGCTAGAAGTTCAGCTGCAGCATTTTGTTGGGGGAGGTGGGGTGTTTTTGTTGTGGATTTTATTTCTACAACACTCAGATGCTTCTAATTCTTTAAAAATTAAAATGAGAAATACCTACTATAAAAAAACTATACTTGCCTGACCCATCCATACCCATTCAATCTACATCTGTCTGGTTTTCCATTCAACTAAAGCTGCACAAAAATAACTCCAGTAGCTCTATTTTACTGTCTTCCTTCAAATTCTTGATTTAATCTTTTTATATGAAAACCTTTCCTTCCAAAATCTAAATAATCAAGCTAATCCAAATAATCATGCCTTTTACACAGCAGCAACTCTCAGCAGCTACCTTACTGCTTCTCGTGTGGATTATATTATTCCAGGTAGAGGGTTTATTGTGAAACAAAGCAGCATATGCGCCATGGTTTTCACATTCTGGTTGTTTAACTGGCAGCATTGAATGGGTAGTCAGGATAAACATCTGCCTGGGTGGCTCACCCCCTTGTGCAGCTAGCAGGACACATAGGCATGTGTCTGGCATTGCACTGGCTGCTGCCACATCTTGTCTCTTAGTAAAATAATCAGCTGTAGTCGCTGCAACAACCATAGTGTACATTTGTGCCTTTGGAGTCACTTTGATTAGCTCTATGTGGACAAAAACGATTTTGTCCTTCTGGACTTCGGCTAAGTGCCAGACTCTCAGACAATTCATTAATCAATCATTAGGAAAAACAGAACATTTGTATATAAAACTATTCAAACTGAATTCCAACAGAGATTTGGCAGGCTTCTCATGGAAAACAATTGTGGCTGCTATTTTAACCCTATATGCTTTGTGCCCCTACCTGAAGTTTTCCGGTCCTATTTCTGCTTGTACCTACAGTTCCCCTTCTCTCCTCTTTCTTTTCTTCCCCTCATATATGTTTCTTCCTTCCCTTAAGCTCATTTCAAAATGCCAAGGAAAACCATCTTAAAACTATTAGAAACTTGCTAGCCCTTCCGGTGCTGCATGCATATGGCAGCTGTTTCCAAGGCCAAGACGTCTTATACTAAATGCTTTCTGCCAAAGGGAAAGAGACTTTCCCGAATTGTTTGAAGTGTAAGTTCACAATTTTGCAGGAAACTGCTCTTGTTTACATAGCTTGTAACAAATCTTAAGATCCCTTCCAGGTTTGCAAATGGGAAAGTTACATTAAGCCAGCCTTTGCCCAAACTTAAATTGCCATTGTGTAACAATAATTTTTGGTTATTTCTTTTCTTCCATTTAATTTGGGCATTAATCCGACTGGCTTCCCTGTGGCTAGAAGAATAATGCGCATCTTGTAAATCTATGCGCACAACAAAAAATATCTTTACAGAAAATCAGGGATGGAGACTAGATTTCCTGAGGAAAATTTCCTTCAATGTCAGCTAGGAGGTAGTGAAAAATCAATGCAAAAATAAACTAAAGCTCTGAAAGGTAGATCGTTGCCACCTGTTCAGGCTGGACTTCTTGTAGTTGCTGCATGGGCAAGGGTGCTTTCACCCCTACGTTGGGTGACACCAGGGGCTGTTCAACTTGCAAACCTGTCTTGACTATTTATAACAATTCTACTAGACTTGAACCATTTGCTCTGAAATTTTATATGCAATATGGACTTTTATTCACTTGGAGCAAGAAGACAAAATATACCAAAATAATTTCAATTTTTCATAAATTGAGGAACTGGTACTTTGATGATGTTGAAGGATTCTGGGAATCTTGTATTAAGCAATGCCTTTTCTTAAAGGCATAAGTACTTCTGCACTTTCCTCCATAAAATAGCTGTGTCTGAGAGAAAGTCCTCTGGCAGACTATCACACTAGAGCTAATGTGCCTGTTCAAGCCTAGTTGCAGTAGCATAAAAATTAACCTTCTCTAATGGATGTTACTGGGTGCTAGAAGCCAGCAGGAATCTGATTGGACAAACTGTTACCAGTGATCACTTCACCAGTGATCTCGGTGAAGGTTTCCTGGTGATGCCATGTGTTCCATATCAGACTTTGAAGCAAATGAGTCAAGGCAGGGTGGTGTAGTAAGCTGAAAGGATCAGAAAGTCCTATTGGTTATGTCTGAAAGATAAAGAAGGTGAAAACATGTTGGGAAGAACTGAACAAGGGGAAGGAAAACAGGTGCCACAGGAAGAGGTAGGTGGGCCAAGGGGGCAGATAGGTGAGGGGAAAAGCCTAATGCTACTTAGAAAGGGACAATGGAGATCAGAAAGGCTATTAGTCTAGGAGGGTAGAGACTGAGGAAAGGAAAGTGTGAGAGGGAGCCAGCAGGCAACAGTGAATTAACTAAGGGAGGACAAGGAGCTCTGAGAGTGGGGAGTGTCTAAAGAATAGTCAGAGGATGATGAGACCGGAACTAGGACCCTATGTGGACAGAAGGGGATGAGAGTGTGGGAAGCAGCTAGTGATTAGGCAAGAAAGGATGGAAGTGAGGTAAGCAGCCAGGGCAAGAAAAAGATGGGACTGACCAGAAAAAGGAGCTGTGCTTGGTGTGGGTGAGCACTATGCTACAAAGCTGGAAGGAAGCTCAAGATTGTCCTGTTGCTTATTGTGTCCTTGCAAAATATTCCCTTCTGCTTAACACCTCTGCCCAATGGATGGTAATTAATGCTATTGGACCACTCTACCCTCTTAGACACTAAAGGTCTGAAGAGCTAAAGGTTCTGAACTAATGATGCAACATGGTGTTATGAAATGTCGGTAGAAAACTGACTTCCTCTTTTAATAATTTGGGATGTTACTTATATCAAAGAACTTTATTAATTTTGGAAACTCAGTGCTTAGGAATCGAGATGAAGGATGCAATCTTAATTTGACCTATGTGCACATACTATGCTCTCTTCAGGCTATAGCTCCACAAAGACTTGTGCTTTGTATACTGCATTTGAAGAATGAATCAGAAAGAGTGAATTATGCTGCCTGTGTGACCCTTTATTCATTTGCTGTAGAAGATAAAGATAAATTGTGAATGAAGCTGGGAATTACAAAATGATGGCTGTGTGATGAAAGCAACTGAACTCTACTGTGGAAACCAGATTTCTGTTCCTGTTTCTTGCCCCAGACAGTGATGCTCTAAATACTTTGTAAATTGATAATAATTATATGGCAGGTTTTCTAGATTTTTTGGCTTGATCATCCTGATGTGGCAGCATTCATTTCACAGCTGCCACTTGAAATCTGTAAAAGCTGTGTTTTAGCTAATCTGTGAAGCTGATTCTGAAAGTAGAAACCTAAAATTGCCAGAAACACTCGCCATACATATGTTAATGTCTCGGCTCCCCATCTGAGCAATAATACCATATTCTAAACTGTAATCTAAGCAATCTGTGAGGATTTAAAAAGTGAAGTCTAATTATTGTAGGTTTATGGCTGAACGAATGAGGACTGTAATGCTGTAGCTTTTAAATGGTTAGACCATAGACTAAGCAGGAGGATGTCAGTAATCCATTAGAAGACTAATCAAAGTGTAGGTAAAATGCCTGTAGTATTGTATGGGGGTGTGATTGCAGAAATGTATGAAATTTAAAGATCTGTGACAGAATTTGAATGTATGATACTAATAACTGGTGTCACACATAAAGTGACTTTGTATATTCTATGATTCTATATGCAAAAAAGTAATGCAGAATATTATGCTACCTACCTGCTGTGTTGCCCTCAGTGCTCATGAGGGATCCAGCATGCAGTTGACTTGTGTGACAGGGCGACATACAGATACCAGGAAGAATGACTGATGAGAAATCATAGGTTTGAATGAGTCTCTGGAGCCACCAACTTTGGCCCTGGGAGGGCAAGTTGTCCCTGTATACATGATGATAGGGGAAGAGGGCAGGCAGGATGTGGAGAAGAAGAATTCACCAGCAGCTGATCCTGCGGTATTTGTGAATGTGAGATCACTTAGCAGAGTTTATCCAGAGAGGATATTAAATCACCCAGCCCTTTATACCGCAGGTCATTGTGTTCCACCAGTGCGCTCTCTACTCCTGAGGCTTTATTTGGTCAAATTTGGTCAAAATGTTCACTCTCAGTCAAATAATTATTTCCTCCAGAGCAGAGAAAAGACCACTGCGGCACTACAAATGGCAGAGGCTGTACAGTGACTGAGACTCTGAGATGTGAGTGGATTTGTCAAGGCAGGTGAACATAGCATCTTTTTCGTCTGTTCTGCAAAGAAAATAAAAGCACCAACTTGATCTGTGAAATAAGTCTTTTTCTCGTCATAGACCTGATGGTCAGTGCTGTGCTGAACCTGGGGGGAAAGGCAGAGTGCTTGGAAAGCTTCTGATGGTGTTCTTTTAATTAGAATTTTTTTTTCTGTTTTACTTTGATTTTCAGTTACTATTAAAAACCTGATATATATATACATATATATGAAATTCAAAAATAGGTGAGATAGCAACAGACCACACCTTCTTTGGAATTAGCTACTAAGAACACCATTCTTTAATCAAAACATGAAGATCTGGCCACAACTTTGTTAAAGCCAAAGTCTGCACTGTATGGGAAAAATGAATTTTAAAACCATGTTATTGTAGGTCAAATGCCTTGATTAGTCCAGAGAAGTTAATAGTAATACAGTTGACAAAAATGAAAATACACTTCCAGATGTCATTTTCTGGTCTTCAATTCCATGTTAAAACACATGAATTAACTGTCTTACCTAGGAACTACAGACACTGGTTTTCAGACGCTTTCATTCTGTTCTGGTGTTGAAATAACACTGCAAGCTTCTAGTTCTTTTGGTATTTTCTTCATATTTCAAAACCTGTTGTATCATAACATTAGTTTCAAAGTGTTTCTCAACTCATTCCTTACAAATTCCTCCTGTGGCTGGTTTGAAAATATTTAAATTTAGAAATGCTGCTAAATCTTTGGTACAGATTTTTCAGCATCATGCAGAAATCACACAATCTCTCTCTTCTTTTCAAATACATATCAGAAATGGATATTAAATAGTTGGGCTTTTCTACACTCCTAACTGTTGTATGTCATGTGAGGGTCTTCTTTTTCTTAATCTGTTTTTTAAAGTAACTGTTTTTTCCAATAAGTACTGATTATTTCTCTAGTCTGCTCACCTACACATTTTTAGTTTTTATCATTATTTGGTCTTATTTTCATTTTTTATTTTTTAAATCATTTACATATTTGCTGGTTTCACATCATCTTTTAATTAGATAGGTTTCTTGCCCACAGAAATAGCTCTTGTGTTTATGGCTGTGCAGCTTTGGAGGATATTACCAGTATTCTTAAATTATCAGTCACATCAACAACTGTTTTAAGTGCTGGAATATGATCTTGTAAGTTACAAAAAATGTTATTTTGATATAATTGCCTTTTTAGGAATTACCTCTTTATTGAAATAAGGTATCACAACAAAATGTAAAGTTAGATGTGAAATTTTAAGATTTGCTCTCTGGACCTGTCCAGCAACATCCTGTATATTTTATGTAGGGAAGCCTTAGGAGCTAAGAATATTTAATGCATCTTCACTGGGTAGGTTATAGGTATTTGCTTATACAGAGTATGGTTTCACTTGTGTTAACAATGAGAACGCACTCAGTGGCAGGCACGCACATCATTGTGTGTTGATTTAGCTGGAGTGGGGTCAAAAGGAAGAAAAGGAAGAGCTATCGACCATGTGGAGGCAAAATCCATCGGTAATCCATGCAAATGTACTGTTTAGCTGCATCTAAATACAGCGAAAAACTTCTGAATACAGTTTCCCACTATCTTTTCTAACTCAGTTGTGAAAATTAATATCCAAGTAACTTACACCTATGTTCTGCTATGCAACATTTCTTTATATACACTAATAATTGTATGAAATCTGAAAGTTATCATCTTAAAATCTATAACTCTCAATCTGCATGCACATGTTTATATAACCTGCAAAAGAAGCAATAAGCCAGATGTCTCCAATCATGGTTCAACCAGCAAACATTATTCACTCTAGGAAAGTCAAAAATCCTATTAGCTTGAGATAATTTCTGTTTTATGGCACTTTAACTGGTGTGTCACAGTTTATAGCAGTGAGCTATGTTTACTCATAGTAAAATAGAGTAGATATTAGAAAACTTGTGGGTTTTAAATTGAACCAAATATTCAGATATATTTATTTAAGCACAGTGCCTTCAAACAGATTTTTCACATAATAGTCCCATAAGCACTCAGGGAAAAAGAAACCTCTAAAATACTTTCAAATTATATTACTTCAAAACAGAACAACAGTGGGTTCCATTTTTATAATACTTCAAGGTGGTGGAATCTCACAGATTTATAGGGCAAAGCAACCTCTCAGATTTGAACTTGTAGCTCTATGTAAAATTTAAATTCTTGATAGTTGTAAATGGTTCTTGGTAACAAAGGTAAGTGAATAAATAAAATGTATCAAGTAATCCTGTCTTGGGCCCACCAAGAAATACTATTGTTACAAAATTAATCTTTAGTATGCTTGAAACTTCATATTTTATTATGCTGGCTTAGTTACATTGTAAGAATAATCATTAAAATCCTTTCAGTCTTTATTAAGGGCACAGCGTATGAAAAAAATAGATTATGTTTCATATTTCAAATATTAGGGCTCCCAAAACAGTTTTTTCCATTTCTTTCTCTGAAGTATTATGTAGAAAAAGCTTACCTGAGAGTATTTTACAAAGATATATTTAAGATAGTGTTACTTGAGTAAAGAGGATGAATATTGCAGCTTGCTTAGTTCAAGCAATTCAGTAGCAAAAGAAGAGACTGAAGGACAAAAGAAGATGAAGAAAGAGAAAATAAAATCTCTCACTGCCCCTCTTCAGGTTCTTTTCCTCAGCCTTGGGTTGGGCTTCCTGTTCTCAAATCTGTTTTTCTACCATCAGTGTTTTGTTGTTGTGGCTTTTTTCCCTGTCAGAAGAGCATTCTGAAGTCGGTGTGAGAGAAGTTACAGCTAAGTCATGGAACTGGAGGGAGACAGGAGGAGAGGTTTGCCCTTTTTGATCTAAAAAAAGCTAGACAAACTGCTCCTTTGCTTAATCTTATAGATTGTTTTCTGTTATGAAAAGTTAACGATAGTCAAGTAATTCTTTGTTGTTCTGCTCATTTACAAATAATGTATTCTCAGATCATCATACAATTAGAATATCAGCAACTAATTTTGCTGTTGCTACCTGTCTAACTTCACTCCCTTTTTCATTGCAGGTTTTTCTTAGGGCTTTGTTACAGCTATTTTCTGTCTTATCTCCTGGATTTCTTTTTACTTCCATGCATGAACACAAACTCCTTTCCTCTATATGTTATTGTGTCATGAAAGTGACTTAAATCTGCCTTTTCTTTATGGAAACTTAAGACACATATTATAAATGTCTGTTGTCTGTCAATGTAAATAATTTAGTTCGCACTAATCGGTGTTTCACTTTTGCTTACTTTACATATGGCTGACAGGGTTACGTTGTGCAAAGCATCAAGTCTGAAGTGAACTTCTTTACTGTAAACTCTAATTATTGTAATTTTGTATTTAAACTCAGAATGCTGTTTATCCTGATGAGATGAATGGTCGTTGCTTGAGGGACACTAATTTATTGATAACCCATTGTCCTTGATCCTCTTGGCTAAAGTACATTTGAAATTATTTGATTGCTCAGAATTAAAAAAACCCAAGCAACTTCATTAGGTTACTACTAAGTGTGTTATGAGACAGAAAAATAAATGTAAGGTACATGTCAAGTACTACTATATATGAAACTTTTTTCCTCTAGGATTATGAAACATAAAAATAATGCCATTCCTGGTGTGAAGTTTGAGATTTCTTTATTTTTATTTTTTTTTTATTCATGTCTTCAAATCATTAACTTACAAATGTGTTGTTTCAAAGGAGGAAATTAAATTTTTCTTTTAAACAGAGTTCTTTTATCTTTGAGGCTCAAAGAACCAGACCAAGTGGATGCCTCAGTGAGGAAGAATCAGCTCCTGTGAGGAGTTTTCCTTGATTTTAATGGCTAATCACTGCCTTTCTGGGCCTTTCAGGTGGGATGGTACTGACTAGTACAGTGTATTTAACACCTTTACTTTGGTGACTTCATTTTTGTTCTATATCTAATGCCACCAGAACAAAACTCTAGCTTTTCATGTGTCCAGCTTTAGACTTCATATTGCACTGCTTTGAAAAAGAAATTAATGAAATCAAAGGAGTTACACTAATGCAAAACAACACTAGGGCAAAGGAAAGCCCAAGTGATTTTATTTTCTATTGGAAATCATGTCAGAATATAAAGATAGAACTTATAATACTCAGATATTATTTACATTCTGTGTATGTGGGGAAAGGAAGAAAAGGGAAAGAGGGGTGCCAAAAAGGTTTGTCTCTGCTCATTAATTTGTGTCTTAGACATTTTGTTGAACTATTTTGTAGTGGATCCTCTGGGAATGCGCTATAAAAATTGAGTTTCCAGACAAAATTCATTATAGTACATATAGGGGCTTTTTGAAATAATATTATCTTTTTCAGCTTTTTCTGTTCATCAGAATCTCTTTATTCTAAGTTCTGTGTAAGCAGAACAAAAAGACAAATTAGTAAAAGGTATAAGAGCCAAATCCTCTGGCAAGGTGCCACATGACCAGTCTGAATTGCTCTACTGGTAGTTTCTGGCCCTGAAGTAGATTTATCTGGCAGTTATACAAAGAAGATCTTCCAGCACTATAGCTGGATTAATTAGGCTAAATTATCTGGGGCATAACTGATAAGTAACTTCAGTAATGTTGTTATAAGATTGGAGTCTATATTTTCAAAAAGATAGTACAAATTTTCTGCTTTGGAAAACACTTCTGAAACGGAAGCGTTGTGAAATCCACAGCAAGACATAAAGGTACAAGGTGAGATTAAGATCCAAGATAATGAGGAGATGCATCTTTTGTGCTAAAATCTTTTGTAGTATATTGTGTTTAATGAAAGCAAACATTTTATGTAGTCGCTCATAAACTTACATGTTTACTACATATTCTTAAAACATATAATATGGTCTACTAAAAAGAAATGTAATGCAAACAAAACTGAAAGTATAATTCTGGTTTCAAGAGCAACATCTAAAATTTTAAGAATTGCTTATGCTTTAGAAATGAAGCTGCTGTAACCATTTGGAATTCTGAATAAATGACACTGTCATTTTCACACAGTAAAATACAGAATAATATAAAAATGCATGTGCCGCACAGATATTTAGAAAATGCTACAGACATGAGGCAAACGAGGAAAGGAGCAAACTACTGTAAAGGCAATGTAATGATAACAGTATAACTATACTCCCATGGGGATCTTGTGCAAATGCTTGAATCTTTTAAGCCACTGATGATTTGCCTCAAGGATAAATGTTAAAGTATCTCTCACCACTAAAGCAAGGTCTATTTCAGGATACAAGTTTTGTCATAAATTGCTCCAAAGTTCCATTGTTTAGTGGGAAGAAGCTGAATAATTCAGAAAAAAACCCCAGAAAAATTAACAGAAGACTGAACTAAATATTATTCATTTCTAGATGTTATTCTAATGGACGAATTCAGTCAACAAATTATTTCAAAAAAAGTAAGATCTTTTCAAGATGTTATATCTTTTGGGTCTTTTTTTCTTTATGTGTTGATTAAAATGCTTCTGATCAGAGTTAGTCAACAATTTGTTACTATTTTTTTTTTTTTGGTAAATCATTAATTATCCAACTTTAAAGTTAAAGGAATTCATAGTTCTAAACTTGTTTTTAAGCCTTGTTCTGATGGTTTATATTTGAAAATAAAGGTTACAGGTCTGCGTGCTCTCCTCCTCTATATTACGCTAAAAGTTTTTCAAAGCCAGTTCACGTGCCCTTCAAATACCTTTCAACAGAAGAGAATTCTTTTTTAATCAACTGTCATCTTAAAGTACTCAGGCTAGCACAAAAATGATGGGCAAAATCAATTTTAACTTTCACGTTTTCTTTGTTGACTCATTTTGTTTTATTTGAAGAAAACATTCTGTTTCCAAATAAGCATTTCAAATGAATATTTTCATTCTTCTTTTCCTCTAGCCCATTTCCCACTGTGTCTAGAAGTACAGCAATGCCCTGAGAGGGCAGGATAACTCCCACCACTTCATGCATTTGCATTGGTCTCTCTGAAAAACTAGGGCTTTTGTAGGTAAAATAGTTTTCCATCATGGGAAGTACAGGGTGGATTCTTCAGTGACATGGTCAATTCTCGGTCCTTGTCATCTAAGGACTCTTTCTAAAACCAGCTGGATTTCCTCAGCCCCAGTACTTTTAAGCTGATAACTTTCTCAAAGTAAAGAAAAACATGTTAGCTTATTTGGCTGAAGGAATTTGAGAGTCATTTTGGACTCATGACAACGGGTCTTCATGAGATCCAAATTTTTGAAAATATAAAAACATTTTCCTGGTTTTATGATATACCTTTACTTGAACCTACGTGCAATACAGTTGAGGCTGTTGTGACTAGCAAGTACAAAGCTATAAATAATGGTGCTTTGATTAGTTTAGTTGCTTATGACTCTGTCTAATCAGCCCAGTATTTTTCCCATTACAGAGTCATATTCACTTGTTTTATGCAAGCTACAAGTAATGGTTAAATTCATGTTCTTCTAGTGCACATGTCCCTTATTTGGTTTCTCAAACAGCATTTGTGACCCATCTCTGCTTCCAAAACTTTGTACCATTTTTCAAAGAATGCACAAAAACACAAAAACTTGATGAGTCAATTTAGTTGGAAAGAAAACCATGTTCTCCTGGGAATATCTTGTTCTTGGCTTTGTCAAATGCATTCCCTCTTTTGACTTCATTTTGTGAGAGCTTACAAAGGGGCTGTCATGTTCTTTCCCCAGTGTTTCTGCATTCATGCAAGAGGATAGAGCCTTACCGTCTTATACTAGATGACAAACCAGCTCTTGCTTACTTCTTTAAAAAAGGAAAGGTGTGGTAAATTAATCTTGAATTTTAAAGACTAACAGGAAAGAATTTATCCATTTTCTTCAAGTTAGAGGAAAGATCACAGATGCCTGACTTAGCAATAAATGCTTTGAAACAGCAGGTCTGGACAATCTTAAAAGGTGTATGACATGAATTCTTGTTTTCTTTTTGAGAATTAGGGGATGAAGGTGCATGTGCATCTTGATATGTATATGGAACAAAGACAAAACCTATGGATTAAAAAAGGGGTACAAATTACCATTTTTCTTCTTGATTTAACACTGATGTGGAACATCCAGTGACATTACATGATGAAATAATCATTAATCAATATTTTTTAAAGCTATTTTATCAGGACATTTAGCTGCTAAAAAATAATGGACAATGAAACAAGATACTAGAAGACTGGTGCAATTTTTCATACTGCAAAAATCAATAACAGGTAGAAAAGTTGACACCTTTAATACTGCATCACAAATACAGTGTGGTAGATCATTATCTTGCATGGTAGACTTCAGTGTCAATAAAGTTTGTATTTGCAAAATAAAAGCATAGTTATTTGCTGCTCTTGTTGCAGTGTTATCTTTATGCATTTTCCTCACGTAAAATACACAGTTTCAATTTCCTTAATCCAAAAAATAATTGTCTGAATATTATCTAGCATTTTACAATGGATCTTATTGTCTTGTCTCCTTCTACCTTTGTCAGCTTTGCCAAATATTTCCTCAGAGGGTTGGGGGTTTTCCATCCGTAAATCTCCTGTAATCTGCAGGGTTCAAACTTCTGTCTTTTTCTGCATAAACAAAGTGATGTTAACAAGTCAATGGACAAAGACCAGTGCTTTCAACTAGGATGAAGCTGTTAAGTGTTGATGCCTTGTTATCTTCTTTCCCAGGCAGATATTTACATGCCAGGGTAATCCAACATTGCACAAGATGAGTAATGCAGAGATTCAGAATAGATATCATCAAGGTTATAAATTTATAAAGAATTCAAAATATTAAACACAGTAAAGGTTTATGTACTCTTTTACAAAGAATTTCTAAACTGTGACATTAAATCAGTTGATTAGTTCAGGGATTAGTATTATTTGACTAAGTAATAATAATTCCTGGAAAATGCTATGAAAATCTATTGAATGGTGCTGTGAGACGAGAAAGGCCATCATTTTAAATTTAAGCTGTAAAAGATCAGCCCCTGTAAGCCCAAGTTCAGCTCAGTCTGAATACACTTCTAATGTTTAGGGTAAAAAGCTTGACAAAATGTAAAGGACTGTTTGGTGGTTGGGTTTTTTCCATTTATGTTTAGTTTTTCCAGATTGTTGTCTTTTACCAAGCATTTCGGTAGTTACTCAGGTTGTGACAGATAACTGCACTGAAGGGAGCCTCAGTGGTCTGTGACATCTGTCTTTTTGCAGCAAAAGACTTTAGACACCAAGTACTGCACATGTTGTCTTTGCTTAGCACTAAGCCTACGTAAGATTTTTTTGCTACTTGGTTTTGAGTGGAACAGATTAAGCATAATGTTCTGAATACAAGAATAGAGCAGCAGAGAGGTTTATGCACGATATGCAAGTGTGAATTCACCTGGGATTAGAATGTAGCCTTAATTTTGGTTACACACATATGAGAGGTAAGGAACTCAGGCAGAAGCAATTGCATAGGTTATACAGTTGTGAATAAAAGCAAATCAACTTTTCAAAATCATCTGGTTATGAAGTTTGTAGAGTATTTCACAAGCTCTAAGACAGCAATGAACCTTAAAATCGAATATGTATTGCAATTTTTATCTTTTTCTTTTGTGACAGCATCCATTAAGTCAAATGATAGCTATAAAAATGAGGAAGTGATATTCCTTTTTGGAAGCACTTCAAAATCTGAATTAGCAGGCCCTTGCAGAATGATACTTCACTAGGTAGTCTTACTGAAGCTTTGGGAACATGAAGAACACTAGGTAACGTTTTGTGCTGACGATGCTTTTCTCCATTTGCAATATACTGGAGACTGAACAAATTTAATTGTAGAGTAATTTAAAACCCTTTCCATAGTATGTTCCTGGGAAGAAGCTGATCTCGTACGACAAGAAATCTGAGTTGGCATTCTGCAGCCAAAGCAGTAGATCAAGTTGCACTTACCCTGGAAAAAGTGGTGGTGGCTGAATTTGTCCCTCAGGTGCACTGGAGGGATGGTAAGGCATCATGTGTCTGCAAACCTGGGTATTTGGATCTGCTGTAGTAGAGAGAATTGAGTTCTCCTGCTGCCCTGGTTGCCACTCATCAGCATTCCTATACCTTTGCACGCAGCACTGCTTGAATGAAGTCCCTGTATTCTGTGGAATTACTTCCTGTAAAGCATGGTTTAACAGAACAGCACCTATGTATATAAACTTTAGACTAATAGAGTATGAACAATATCTCCAAATTTTTTGGACCAAGCTGACAACTCTTCCAAAAGGATTCATAATAGCAACTTCATGTCTTCTTATTTCAGCAAAACTGCATCACAGATTTGATCCTGCTTTTCTTGTTCTTTGATACTTGATCAGTTTACATCTAGTAATTGCTTTAAAATTGGGATACATTTGAAAGCACAGAATTTTGACTTTGTATAAAAGGGCTTATCCATCTGGGTCTAAAATTGCAGCACAAATTAATATAATCCATATCTGCATAGTTTATCTGGTATATTGCTACAATAAATTAATTTCTAGTGCAAAGTGAAATAATCCTTTTAAATAGTGGCCTTAGGTCAGTTGTCTCATATTATTAGCATATCCATCTTATTGCTAGGACACATGGGGAGGCATTACCTGGTTGCTTTATATCAAAGCAAATTTTAATTAGATGATGATATGAATGGTTTTTGCCAAGAAGTTAACAAGTACTTAATATATTATTGTAATTGCATGTCCAATGAACTAATATGTATTTATCACTTGGTATTTACATTCAAATGCAAATGAGTATTTATAAAAGCGCAATCTCAAAGATCTTTCAATGTTAAGAGCACATCTGAAAGTAAGCGTGATCTTTCTGCTTCTATTTAGTCATCTGTGACTCTTTGGAAGATCATGTTTCTGGAGCTGGGATCATGTGCCCCCTGGGCTATTTTCCATGTGGCAATATCACAAAGTGCTTGCCTCAACAGCTTCACTGTAATGGTGAGGATGACTGCGGGAATCGGGCTGACGAAGAAAACTGTGGTAAGTGATTGTGACTTTTCTTTGTGTGTAGCACCTGCAGTCACTGAAACCCATGTAGAGCTCACACTAAAGTAGAGTTGTGGTGTTAGGAATAGGAAGTTAAATATTTTGCGGAGTATGCAACAGGTCTTTAGTGTAGCTAGTAAAGCCACACAACAAGCCATTTGCTAGGAAAGAAGGATGAACCACATTTTTGTTTGTGTATGGTATCAGTTTATCCAATTCCATCCCTGCCTTGAACTAGTTTGCATGTGTCATTTTGATGTGTACATATGGATGTACGTAATCTAGCAAACATCTCTGCTGAGGAGCAGTATATGTATGTGCTAACAGAGTTTATATGAAGCTTAATGAACTTCATGTGGGAAGCATAACTTAGAAGAATTTTCAAGGTTTTTCAGAAAACATCTATGTTCTAATTTGGGAGAAAACAGTGACTGTGTGAGTGTGCTGTGCAAGCTGCACTGCTACCAGGCTTTGGGGTTTGGAAGTGTCAAAATCTCAGGGAATACACATAGACAGGTTACTGCTCCCTGCTGTTTCGATCCTTGTCACCCCTGGCCCTGCCAGATGGTAGCCATGAAATTGACTTCATTTGTAACCTTTACCCCTGCTACTGAGTAGGGCCAGAGCAAGGGCTTTGCACTGGCACTTGCCTTTCCACCCTGCTGATTTGTGCGAATGGCCACAGCACAGCTGTACTCTGTGCTGAACAGTATGTCTCACGCAGTGCCTGAACACAGCTCAGAGGGTGGCATAGACCTGGGATAGTCTGGGTAAGACCTCCCTATATTTTGTGAGCAGACAGCTTAGCCATTTGGTTGTGAGCTCTGAACGCAGGGAGAGAAAATTGGTCCTAGCACATTTTATTTAGTGGCATTGTCAGCTTACTGTCAGCCTGGTTAGTTTCAAAGATACTCTCCAGAGCTACTGATCCATGGCAGATGGGGAAACTAGACTTCCTATTCCTTGGTAGCTTTCCTGCAGACATAGAGGGCAGCCAGGTTCATGGTGCCCTTCCTCACACACTGTTTCCAGCTCCCTGGAGCCAAGCAGGTGAACTGTTTTCCTATCCCAGTTAGGCACACTGCCATCAGAGCTGGGGGTCAGGAAAGGAGAATTCAGACATTAACTGAAACTTCCAAGTATGTTATGTATAAGAAAATGAATTTTCTGAAAGAAGTTTCAAAAAAATATCCAAAAGGCATTTTTTCACAAGCGCTCTCCACAAAGTCGATGAGATTTTGAAAATGGTTGTTCTCATTGTATGTCTGTGAAGCTCGTTTTGTACCTATGTGTAGTATCTTATACCTATCAAATTTCAACATCTTACTACATATGAAAGTCACTTTTAGTTCTAATCCCATTGTATGGACTCGCAGCTTTTCTTAGTTTTATGTCTTTGCTGGTGCCACAAACATACTTTCCATCGCCAGTAATCAAAATTCTGAATCGAACTGATTCTTGTATTCTTCTCCTGTAATTATCTTGCCCTCCAGTGGCAGAAACTGCTAACAGTGGTGCCCTCTTCTGTTTAAAAGTCCAATCACTGTAAATTGGTTTTTTTTTTATCCATGTTTCATTTCCGTATAGTACCAGAAAGTCTATTGTACAAGGACTTGCTGAAAGCGTACATCTTGATCAGATAGCAATTAGGATACACACAGTTTTGCAATGGGATGTACAAGACAGTATAGCCTGCAAGACCATTCATCTGCGATATTGAATCTTCTTCTGGGTATAGTTATTCAAGAATGAATTAGCCTCAATTTCTGAAAGCCTGAATTACACAAGAAGAAGAGTCACTGTATTAACCTACTGGGAATACCATGCCATCAGTGTTTTTCTCCTGTCTTGACCCCATATTCTCATTTAGAAATGCATGCCGTGTTTAACATATTAAGGTCATATTCAGCAGTAATGGTTTCTCAAAAACTTGTGTTGCAGTTTGAATAAAGGAGGAGTTGCTTCCTTGCCTGAGAATATGGAATGTCCCAATGAGATTTTTTCCAATGCCCGTGAACTGTAGTAAGCGTGGAGATCTTTGTGGGATAGGTCTGTTTAGCTCCCAAGACAAAGAAACTATCCGTCTATTTTTCTTGGCTGCAGCTCTTCAGGACCACATTAGTATCCCTGCCTTATTGCAGCACTTATATCCGGTTCCTTCCACTCTTTATTTTGTTTAAATTTACAACTAGTTTCCAGTGTAAATCATTGCTCCTGGTTACATAAAAGCAATTAAAAATTAAAATGTTCCACTGTAGTAATTGTTGCATGCAGTACCATTGGAAATTTTAATCTTATCCACAAGGTACTCAATTAAGTAGCTCAACTGTTAAATTCTTGCACACTTTCATCTTGCATAATTTGAATAAGAGCTCAAAAGTTGCCAGTCTAAAACATTCAACCCAACAAGTGTGGGGAGGGAAAAATCAGCACAGACTCTGAAAGGAATTTGGACATTTTTAATTTTTTTAACGCATGTATCTCAAACACAGCTTTACCAACTGCTTTACTAGTGATTTCTTCAGTAATGATAAAGCACTACCTTAAGCCTACAGAAAAATGCTATAGTGAAGACTTGCACATACCTTATGTACAAATAGCATAACATAAGGAAGCAAAGCAAAAATCTGCCACGGACAGTAGTTCTTTCTGTGATGGAAAGGACCATGCTGATGAAGAAGAAAAGGAAAAAAAAAAAACAAACACTTCTTTTGAAAAACATAATGCTGCTGTTGTGGGTGGGGGGAAACAGCAACAACAAAAAAACCACCAGGTACTCTAATAAATAACCCTTTTAAAAAACATCAGTGAATGAAATAAGCAGAGAAGCAATCAGCATAAAAAGCACATGTAGCTCTTCTAAGAGAGTTACTTTATAAAAGTCTTTAAATACCCTTGAAACAAAAAGAAAATTGCATCAGTACAAAAGGGACCAACATGATAGGAACCTCTGAATGTACTAGTAGACAGTCACTCCATCTTGTAGCAATTCTGTCTCTTTCCTTTTTTAATGAGTAAATTTCTCTCGTTCACCCCTTCATTCCCATGTAGATATTCATTGTGGTAATCTTTGAAAGGATTTGCAGTATTAGTCCTGTTTAATGCACTGCATGCCCAGTAACAGCAAAACATGATTAGAAGTATTTCAAACTAAACTAAATCCTTGCTGAGAGATGTGTTTTCAGATATGCTGCAGTCACTGTTCATATCCAACCTAGGCACGTAAAGATTGGCTTCATGGTGCATTCTTCAAATCTGATTCCTCTTTCACTTCCACCATGCTGGGTTTCCATAACCAGTAAAATACTGGGTGTGATATCCTGATGAGGAAGAGCTTGAGGCAATGTAGTAAACTGCAGTAAGAGGAGAAGTCTAGCAATTTATCATGCCCAAAGTGATGGGAAGCTTTTTGAACTATCACTAGATAACCTTAAATGTGCATGGAAAATGCAATCTTACTTTTTGAACTTGAAAACATAGTCCATCAAGAGTAGTGGGTGTCTCTGCAAATTTGTCATGAATATGATGTTTTTAAATAAAAATGATTTATTTAATGTTCCACACTTTGTAATGAAGGCTTACGGGTTTGAGGATTTTCCTTTTTTAGGCTTGAGTGTGGCAGTAAATTTTCCCCTGCTGTTCTGCCCCATGCTCACCCTTTCTGAAGCACCAAGTTCTCAAAAACACTGAGTGCATTGTTGAACAGTTTAGCCTTTATCACATATTTCACTTGAAGGGTTTTGAGTTTTTTTAATCTTTTACCAAACTCAAAATGTATGGGGGAACCCCCCCCATATATATAGAGATAGATGTGGATATAGATAGATATAGATATAGATATAATTGAAATATATATATGTATCAATTCCAGCATCCTTCTGTACTCAAGCTCAGTCCTACTGAAGATTGTTTGATTACAAACATAATGGTTTCAGGCTAATTTTCAAATGAAGAGCTTTTCCTCTTTCTTTACAGTTGTAACACTTGATTCTGTAGCTACTTGCTGTTTATACATGGGAGGTTAGAACATTTGTTTACTTCATTGCTTTTTAAACATGAGCAATAAGAATAAATACCAGGCATAATCATGAATTCTGCTCACCTAATGCTATGGCAGTGCTGACTTGGGAATAGTTCCTAAAACAAGTAGAGAATTTCTTCCGTGGAAGACATTGCTGCTACAATGTTAATGTATTCTAACAACTCTCTAGGCAAAGCCCTTTGATGTCCAGTGGCACAGTAAAAGTGCCAAGTACATATTTCCAAGTACATACTCATGGAAAGAAGCATTTTGGAATCTCTGCTTTGACAATGATGCTTAATGATAAGCAAAGCTAAAACTAACAGTAAATAAAAACATAATTTGATTAATGCAAAACAAAATCAACATAACAGTAGCATTTATTATGTAGCTTTGCATGGAGTCCACATGTGGTTTGTTATCTTAAACTGCGTGTTTGTTTAGATGAGCAAACTCTGACACGTGAAAAATTGCAAAAACATATGAAAAGTTAAATCATAACAAAATGTACTCCACAAATTTGGACAGAAGACAAGCAACATTGCCAGTAATCATCTATTTTTCAAAATAGCAACTCTCTGAGTAGCTGTAGACAAAAATATTCTTTAATCTGCTGCCTAATTAAGTATTTAAATTTTAAAACTTACACAGAAGCACTTTATTTTTATTTATTTTTAATTCTCTAATATGCCAACAGAACTCAGGGATGAAAAAAGTTCAGGGCTGAACTTTAATCCTAGATAAGGGTCAGCTTTCTCTGAATAATATTTTCCTAGTATTACACGCAGTGATAAAAGTGTAATGTTACCAGCCTAACAATATTTGTGCAATTACCTCTTCTGGATGCACGACTGAGTCAGTTATTTTGTAGTCCTATTATGCTAATTACAAAGTTCTGTAAAAATTGAAATGCATTTAAATTTTAAATCACTGAGAGATTGAATATGTGTTTTTCCTATGTGATAATCTAAGATCTTTGTGGGATTGTCCCTAATATTCCAGCCATTCTGTCTGATAATCAACGTGATTTGTTCCTCATAACTGTAAATTAGCTGTGACGTTAATATGATGACAGTTCCTGGGGAGAAGCCTTCCAGTAAATTGCAGTGTAGCTTACCTCAAGTTTTATGTTCCAAAACCACCCATCAGCTCTTGAATGTAGTTTGGTACAAAGTTGTAAGTAGAGAAATATAGAAACAATCAGATCTCAAAAGTCACTCAGCTTTTCTCCTTTCAAGGGGAAGTCTGGACTTTACATCCTACCTGGACACTTTGAAAGCATATTTTATTATATGTCTTGAAGTCTAAGATTAAGCCCTACTGCTTTGTCTCTAATATATTTAGCATTATGAGTCAGCATCCTGTAGCTACAGGTTCTGAGAGTCCTTTGGCTGTAAAGTACAGGTGCACTCATTTCTTTATAAATATGCCTGCTTTCAGATTTGAGTTTTTTCCTAACTTCCATTAGTGTTTGATAGTACCCAAACATGCAGTCAAAAATCTATGTGGTTGGTTGGTTTATGATGTTCTGTTCTAATTTAAAATGCAAACAATAAGACCAATATAAAATCTTCAGTCACACCACCCGGGCTTTTGATCACAACATCTCTTTTGAAGCAAGGCTGAGCCTGATGAGAACTGACCTGGACTGACTCCACTAAAATCAATGGAAAGGTTCCCGCTGTCTTCAGTGAGCAAAAAAATTATAACTTATCTAAATTAGGAAACTAATGAATAGCTCAGATGTTTCAAAAAAAAAAAAAAAAAAAATCCCCAAACCCACAATGTTTTTTACTCATGTGTTAGTCTTTCAAAACAGTACTAGATATCACTGTTTGGAAGCACTGCGCTAGCAGTGATTTTCTTTCTCTAGCTGAGCTGAAGAAATCTAGGTTGTGATCTGCTGCAACTTGTCACAGAAACAGGAGATAGATACAAAATACAATATCTTCCCATGCAGTCTATGATATCTAAATCTCAGAAATAAATGTCTTAATTCTTTTTTAAAACTGAATTGGGAATTGAGTAGATATGGTTTATTCTTTGCTTAAAGTTATGATTTCAAGTCATTACACACTACTGAATAGCTCTGATGCTCCATCTCAGAACTGGTTCTTGAAATGGGTTCTTCATTTATTACCAGTAAATCTCTAGAGGAAGTGGTTTTGTGCAAGTAACACAGGTATAAGTTCATACTTAGAATTGAAAGTATTTTAACATAAGAATTGTTAAAATGCAAACACCAGAATTCTTATTTATTTCAAAACCAAAGTCAGGTGCATCGAGTCTAATCCATTGCACTTCTGTAGACCGGATTCTTTCACTATGAATGCGGCATTAAAAGGCCCGTGACTACTGTTACATATTTGACTACCACTCTACTTCCTAGCAATAATAAACGGGCAATGGAAGGAACACCATGTTAGGGTGTTTCATTTTATCTTTTTTCACAAGCAGGGTCTTTAATTATGTAGAGTAATGGAACAAAGTAGCATGAGCTATTTTGAGAGCACAAGTTTCTTTAGTGTTTAGAAATTTGGCTTCTGGACAATTTTGCAGATAGTTCTGCAAAGCTGATTTTTTGGCAGTTAGGCAATGGTTGTAGTGTGTCTGCATTTGTTTTTTAATCACAGTGTCATAGCCACATTTTTCCAGCCCAGTGAAGCAAGAATAGGCATGCAGATTTAATTTAAGATGTTTCTGACTCTCCAGAGGAGTTCTTCACTGGCTAAATGTATTTACCATTGTGTTGTGCCCAGGCCTGAAAGGTCTCCAAACAAAAGGCAGCATTCAGCTCCACAGTTGTTAAGCTCAGTTATAGATGTTCGTTAAGCTCTGTCTAGCTCATAGTCTGGAAATCACAGAGGTTTCTGAAAGAACTGAGGCAGGGAGCGGCTGTTTGAAGTCTTGCACCTATTTACCTTTAAAAGTACAGGCCTCATCTGTTACTGTGTGCCATACAGTGATGGGGTGACTGGCTTGTCTGATTAAATAAGTTATAACACACCACTCCTTTTTTTAAAAGGGCCTATAATAAAATTCAACAGGATGAAAGTAATAACAACCTATGTAGATGTCATGCTGTTTTCCTATGTGTTTCTTTGAAGGTCTATAAACTTACAGAGATTGCAGTTTTGTAGGTTCATCAAATCATACTCTAGATTTCCATAGCAGAAATCTGCATTTCTATGGGATGTTTCAAAACACTTATACAAAAGTTATATGTTTTAGTATCACAAGATTGCTCATAAAGGGTGAGAAATTTCAGAGGGTGAGTTTCCCATTTTTGTCTCAGCACATTGCAGAAGGGCTCGGTGACTTTTTATTTCAAATTAATACAAATAATGAATAATTCTATGGTTAGTCTCAACTTTTCCTAGCATGGCTTTTTTTTCCATCATACTTAGAATGTGACATTTAAATGTATGAGACACCATTCAGTTTTGAGCCTTACATAGTAAATTCTGTTTATGAAGCGAAAAAAAAATGCTTGGAAGTCTGCAGCATGCTCAAAATGTAGTAAATACGTGGCAAAAGATCCGATTTTCAAGCTTCATGGGGAAATTTTTCATATATGGTCAAATTTTATTGTCTGTCATTGCCATTCATCCACAGTATGTGGGCACTGTAATAGTCAGGTTTACACTGATGTGCAAATATCAGCAAATGGAATAGCTTTGCTGAGGTTCTGGGGGGATTAATTTAATTATTGAGATCTTTGAATATTGTTAATAACTAAGAGGAACTTTTACATTTCACTGGACTTATGTCTCTTCTGTCCCTGATAAAGGGACTTTCAAGCAACTCAAATTTTTATAGATGTATTCATTTCTCTGCATAATAATCCATGAAGACATGGCCAAGAGAAGGCAAAAGTCATACGATAACATCCTGTTCATAAGTTAACTAAATAAGAGATGCATCTTTAATTTAGCAAAACTGATATTTCCTTGAATCTGTCACTGAAAAGATTATTCAAATCTGTAGTTTGTCAGGATTAACACACTCTTTCTCATTTCTTTCCCATCAGAAACAGTAATTGACAACTTTTAGCCAGGAATAGTGTATTAATCTGTAGCCAGATAAGTCCAGTTTACAATTACTTATTTCACTTATGCTGTGTAGGGGAAGATTTCCTGATGCCTTCTTTTCTCAGATCTCATTTTTTCACAGAAGTGCAGCCAAAAATCTATTTTAGACCAGGCTTGGGAAAAAGCTATTTCTCATCTGAGCTGTACTCCCCCAAATGATAGATTTGGGACTTCAAGACCAGTACTATTACCAGTCATTCCTTAAAGTGTTTGGAAAACCTCGTCTCGACAGAGGTAAACGGGTCACAAACCTATCATATAAATTCTAAACGATCACAAACTGATTTACAGTTCTGGCATTAGTGCTTCACCAAACGGTCGTACTAAATATAGTTATTTGCACGATACGTTCTTCTGGGATTCGACAAAAGAGTTTGTATAAAATAAAGACTGTCCCAGGCTTGGGCACAAACCTTGGCCCAAAGCAAACATTTTTGAGGGTCAGAAAACTTCCAATAACTTGTTTTATTGTGTTCAAATATGCCTTTGAATTTCTAATAGAAAGCGGGAAAATCAATGCCATGAGAAAAAAAAACATTCTTCAAAATGAACTCACCAGAAACTCAAGACAACTGGAATGCTTCCAGTACAAATTAATCCATCTTTTCTCTTCTCTGTGCTTTTTTTCGCTTCCTCTTTTATGGCCACCCAGAAGTACACAGCTGCCTCTTGATTTCCTTGGAAATGCTGGTGAACTTTCCCTTCACAGTGAACTGCTCCCTCATTCTCATCAATGTAGAAGGCAGTGCTCATCCTTTTTCTCTGCAGATGTGAACTGCAGTGATGATCTCCTCTTGTACATGCTTTGTCACATGGCAAAACATTTTAAAAATGCTAAAAGGTGGAACAAAATCTCATCTATCCATTCTTTAGTGTCAGAAGCAGGGAAAAGCAGAAAAATGATACTTTTTATGTTCATTGGCTTACAGGAGGATTAAAATTTGTGGCTTTTAACTATATATTCAGAATCTTCAGATAAGTGGTTAGTTGTACAAAACTCTATGAATGTAATTATGAATTAGAAAATCAAAAATATTTTGAGATTGTATTCTTGACTGCAAAATACTTATCTGGTATGATTATACCCCAAGAATAATCTCATTTTCAATACATCTTGACAGACTTTTATTAAAAAATTCTCAGTGAAATATTCCTTTCTTCCATCTTACCTCCTCTGCATACATTGTATTCCACATTGGTTTCTTCATGCTTCAGTTATGGATCCAGTCTTGCAAATGAAAGTCAATGGATGTGCTCCAGTTAAATATTCAGAAATAGTGATTGGGGAAACCTTATTACAGCACTAACTACAGCGCAGATCCACTTGTCAAAGGATCTATTTTCATCACTTCATCAATTACAGATTCCGTTTTGCAGGTAGTCCTAAAAATGAACTTCTGAGCACTTAAAATACGCAGGAGCAATATTGCTGCAGCTTTGCCAACACCTTTCATTTTGTCCAAAATGCATTAGGCTGCTTTCGAATATCAGTGTAATGCTCTGAACTCGCAAAACTGTTATTGGATCACAGCATACCAGGTGCTCTTGAGGAATTTAGTGAAATGCCTTCTTTATGTGGGAAACTCGCATTCTTACAAGACATAAACCAATTCACATTAACTTCCAAGTGAAAAAGGCACTTTTCAAGTCTGTCTTTTCCCTTAATGGAGGAATTCCTGAAGACAGATTTTTGTTTCCTTTGAATCTTTTATCTTTTGAATTTATGCGTAAAAAACTAATAACTAGATAAAAGATAGTTTGGCTGAAGTTACTTAATCTTTCATAATATCTATTAATCAGCTTTTCAGCTTAGGCAGCGAAAAGGCAGGCATCTCTCATAACAGCTCCATCTGCTGACACTCTGTAGGCAGGCTTCAGGGGATGCTTTCAACGTAATTTCCCTACCTAGCTGAGAAAACTGCAAGGAGACAAAAACTGAAACGTCATTTCAGAATGGGAAAAGTTGCAAAGAAGTAAATGCATTTTATTACCCCCTGGCTATTTTGAAGCCAACATATATAGTAGTAATGTTTAATTGAATATAAATATTTATAGAGAAATATTGATGAGGAATTGTATTTAAGTTTAAACAATTAACATGTGAAATTGGTAAGGGGGGAGGAGTGTTACTATAATATAATAAAAGTGAAACAGACTGTAATAAATAGCAAAGCAGAGCCATCCTCAGAGTTCTCATATAAATGTTGTTTGACAGTAGATATCTTTATAAAGTAATGGTTTCAATTATCACTGGTGCTTTGACTCACAGCTAGCGGGTGCCATCCAAAGGAGCATTTCTGCTACTGGCGCATATTCATTAAATGAGATGCTTTAAACTAAAATGGTATGAGCAAAGCTGAAAAGAGTTCAGATTCAAATTAATAAAGCTTAAATCAGATCACAGCTTCTGAAGGAAAGTTTGGGGGTAACCTCTCAATATCTTCTTTTCTTTCTGTGTTTATTCCTGCCCTGTTTTGGAAGTGGTTACCTGATCAGTAAATTTACTGATATATGGCAGTGTATGAAAGACTTCCAAGTAACAGATCTGTAGTTATTTCCAGCACCCCTGTATCTGGGAATCCCTATTTGTGGAAAGAAACTGAAAGACCTACTCTTCACTTTTTGCCTATATGGATATAAACCACTCTGTGCCAGTATATCTAGATATAGTGACCAGACTGGTAGTATGGAATA
Source organism: Coracopsis vasa (assembly GCA_026283785.1). Classification (NCBI taxonomy): domain Eukaryota; kingdom Metazoa; phylum Chordata; class Aves; order Psittaciformes; family Psittacidae; genus Coracopsis; species Coracopsis vasa. The sequence continues at coordinate 20,074 of JANHGB010052496.1, read as the reverse complement.
ATACTTTTTTTAAGAAGATGAATATTAAGCTTAACTTAAACATACTCACTTTGAATATGTTACACTACATCACCCATTCTCTTGAAAAGCAATGATCACTTGGCCTTCATCTAGATTTTCAGGAAAGAAATTGTAGGCTGTTATAGTGTGAGACAGCTCTCTGAAAGAAGTAGTCAGAGTCGTTGTAATCATTTGAGCTTTCCTGGATTAAGCAAGAAACCTGCATGTTTAAGCAGGTAGGAAAATATGGTTGCTTCTCTCTTTTAGACTCTTACACAAACAAAAAGTTCTGAAATGAAAGATTATATTATTTTGGTACAACTGTCACAGAAAATGTTGAAGGTGTAACAAGCAGTTATGACTATGCAGTTCAAAATCTCTATACATGCCTGTGATTAGGCAGAGGTATAAAAATATAGTAATTTAATGGTCTATGAAATGTTCTGAAAAAAACCCATTTTATTTAGATAAACCTTGATGCACCTAAATTTAGTGAAAGTAATTCTACCTTCTATTTCTATTAATGTGGTTTGCTTATTTTTTATTAGAGGACTACAATGGATGGTCTCTGCAATTTGATAAACATTATACAAAGGACAAATACAATAAAATGAAATCTCTGTATGCATCTCAGACAAAGACACCCGAGTGCTGTAAGTAATTACAGATATTACTTGTGTGATTATTACTGATGATTCCTAGGAAGAAATACGCTGCAAATACGCTTATCAGAAAGAGAAATATATGGTTCAGTTTCATTTATAGTAAACCAGAATTTACCTCAGATCTACAAATATATCAAAGCTAATTTCAGTTCCATTTAGAGTGATTCATTTTCTGTAGGACAAGCATCAAATATATGCAAACTAGGAAGGCAATATAAATGTTATCTGAATATATCAATGCTTCTGGAAAGTCCATGAAACATCCATCTTTCAGAGTGAAATGAAGGCAACATTCCTCCAAATTCACTTCTTCATACATCAAATGACTCTTGCAAATGCCTTCCACTTCTGTGGGCATTCATCCCTTTTGGATGGATTTTCTGATTTTGCTGTGTACCATAAGCACTAACTTAAAGTGTAGAAATAGAGTAAAGTAGTGTGAAAGGGAGCAAAGATTTCCTGACACATTTTCATCCCATTTTCACTTGGACAGAGCTGTGCTAATTCTAGTAAGTATGAGGACTGTATAACCTAAAAGAGACACACAAAAAATCCATGCCAGAGTCCCGTGTATCAAGCCTAAAACTTAAGAGCTTTTAACAAGCTTTTTCACAGAAATCAGGATGTAACATTATTTTTTGTGTGTCCCTTTATATTTATTGTTAGGTTTTCCCAGGTCTAAATCAATTATGTAAAAACAGGTGCCTTAATTTCTGTTCAGCCTTGTTTGTCTGTCTTTTGTTCTATTATACCTTATTTCTTTTCTCCACATCCCACCACACCACTCATCCCACCTTTTGCCATGACCATATTCTTGTTCTCACCCAGTGGCTGGTGCTGTGCCAGCAGAGTGTACCTGCCAAAGGCTGGAGATCTTCTGTGATGCTGCCAAGTTGCGTGCTGTCCCGTCAGTCTCTTCAAACATAACCATAATGTAAGTAGAACAGAAAAGTAGCCTCTTGCTCTGTTCAGGATTGACTATCAATCCTACAACATTTTCACAACTACAGCCTTATAATTATGACAGGTTGGCTCAGCTGATGCTTGTGAAAGCATGATGTGTGTCTGTTGATAAATCCTTTAATATTTTAAGTACAGATTCTCCCTGCACAAAAGGAGAGAAAAGGAATTAAAAAACTCTGTGTGAATTGATCGTTTCATGTTTGTAACAGTGACTTGAACTAGCAAGTTTCAAGAAATCTAAAGAAAACTTCAAAAGAAATATTTCCTTTTAAGACACAATGCTTAAGACCTTTTTCTGTGATCTTGACAACATTACTAATCTATATTCCTGCCAATAATCAATATCCTTGAATTCAGTGGAACTACCTCCTTGAGCAAATCTTTTTAGTTCTCATTTCATGTTTCTCAATGCGCCATTATTTAAAAGGATTTAATCTGGGTTGGGTCATCATACAGACCTGTATATGTAAGTCAAACTTTTTGAAGAGATCGGGGAATGGTTGACATTGCTCTTAATTTGAACATTACTGTTTGAGAAGATGTTTTCTGTGTGATGAGCAGAAGGCAGCATCATGTTTACTTACCTGAAGATCTTCCCTGTACAGTAGGGGTATGAATCTTCCTGTTTGGAGCCAGTTCGTGTTCATTTGTGGCTAACATTCTCCTTGCTGTGTCCATGTTCAAACACCACAGTACTCCATAATGAAGGCTGATGTGGAATGTCAAATATATATTTAAACTGGCTGTTGGTTCAGGGTCAACAAAGACTTCAAAAATAATGGCTAAGTTCTAGCTATAGAAAAATCAGTGAATTGGTTCAGCTGAATTCAGGCTAGATTCTCTTTTAATCAAAACATGCCCTGAATGATTTTGATTCTCAACAGGACACTTGAGCTGGTGCCAAGTGGAGATGGGGACATAGGGACACACGCACTGGGAAATAAGCTATCTATGTATTTGAGATTTGAAATAAATCTGTGGTTTAATATGTACTCAAATCTTTTTAACTCTTAGATTTAATTATAATTTTGTCAGTTGCTCTGGGGACATGGAAGAGTATTTTTTATGATACAGTATTTGGCTTACTGCTTAAATAGATACAAATATTCAGACAGAGGTAGCATATTCAGATGCTTTCATGTTGCTTTTACTAGTTAGCAGTATAAAAGCTGCTCTTAGTGAGTAATAGAAGTGGCAGCACTGTAGGAAGCTGGGAGAGTAGTTTTACTCTGTGCATTCATTCCTACAGGTCTCTTCAGAGGAATCTGCTGAGGAAACTTTCTGCTGACACTTTCAAGAAATACCAAGACCTTAAATATCTGTAAGGAGTGCTTCAATTTAATATATCTATTTAGTGTCTTAAATATTCATCCTTTCCCATACACATACACAGAGCTTAACATCTAAGTGACAATCATCAGTTTCCACTCAAAATTCTGTTTTGTCTTACCCCTCATCTAATTGGGTAACTCATTTGGCTATATACTAATTTGACTATTTGGCTAAACCAGTTTGATTTGACATCTCTCATTTGCAAAACCATAATTTCTGCATATTCTGTTTTGTACCAGAAAAATGCTAAACTTTCATCATGTCTGAAGGAAGCTACTTTTATAATGAACAGTAATATGCCAAAAGGAATTAAAGTAATTTAATCCATATATTCTGCAAAACAAAAATCTGGAAATTAAACTTCCCATTGTCATGGGATGCTCACTCACATGGTGCTTTGTTTTACTCCTGATTATGTCTGGTAACAATTTGATAACATCACAACTAGTCAAATTGTTATGGCAACACAATACTGTGCTATGTTTTATGATGTCTAACATATATGTTGTTCAAAAATCGTAGCCTTTAACAAGTTTTCTTTGTATAGAGCTACTGAAATTCAGAATTAAATGCAAAATTTAATAGGAGTAGGGCTCCTATATCACCAATTCAAGACTTAATATTTCTAAGAAACTTACTGGAGTGTAACTGTTATGGAAAGTGTGCTGTACTGCAGCACCATCTCGTGTTCGCAAAGTTAAGTGCTATTATGACCTTACAGTCTTGAAATCTCCGTTTTCATTAAAAGAAATACATTCATATCTAGCTGTACAAAACATTTGCTTCTAACACTGATTTCACACCTTTCTAATAGATAGCTGTAAATTTTCAGAACACTCTTGAGCAGTGTTTGACACAAACCCATTTTGTAAAAGCCAGTGTCAGATTTCTCATTGCTTTTGAACAGGAATGCTTCTAGATGCTTTATTAACTCTAACTTACCTAAAAGGATTTATAGTTAAACATTAACCAGAGACTAAGACTATAATACTTAAATGTTATTTGGAAAGGACTTAATGTTTGCAGTTGATAATTTTTTTTTTACTCATTATTTCATCAAAGGGGTTAGAAGGGAAAAATTAGTATTTAGTTTACAGATTAGTGAGACTTGTTTTACATTTTTATTACATTATTGTAAAAATGCAGCATTTTGAAAATTCTCTTATAGTATAAATAAAAATTCAAAATACATTATCACTTGACATTTGCCATGCAAAACTTTTCTTGTAGTAGTGCTCTGGCTAAACATAAAGATCAGGAGACACAGGTGAGAACTTCAAGGTCAGGGCCTAAACCAAGAGGTCACAAACATCCACTTTATTGTTCATCTGAGGCAAACCAAGTGTTTCTTTGAATGAGTTTTTTAATTCTGCTGGGGGGGGGGGTATTTCTTTTAAAACATCTTTGCACTCTTTGCAGCTGTAGCTGTGAATTGTTTATTATGAAATTTATGGTGTAACAACTTTGACAGCTTCTTCTCAAGTATAACATGTACATTCAGTTTAGTTGATAGATTTCTATTGGCTATTTATGCTTGCTCTGACTTTGTGTGCTTGGAGAATTAACTGTTGTTGGTTTTGTACCTTCTTAGGTATCTTCAAAATAATAAAATCAGAGCTGTGTCTGAACGTGCTTTTAAAGGTTTATTCAACTTGACAAAATTGTAAGTATTGCTTTTTGAATATTGAAGTAAAAAGCAGCGGGAAGAGCTCCGAGAGTTGTTATGGAGGTCTCTCTCCTACCTGAGACAATGTTAGGAAGTTGCAAAATGGTCCAAATCTTTAACTCAAGAATTGGATTGAGAAAGCAGAGATAGATTAAGAGCTATCAGTGCAAGTTTATGTGACAGGACAATACTTTGAAAATACAAGTGGGCTCCATACTTCACTCCTATTCCCCAAATCCTCGGAATGGAACAAGGCGACAGTATATAGTACCTTATTTACCCTGCAGAAAGTCAAAGAGACTAAAACAAAAGCGAGAGCACATGATGGTTGAAAACTCCTTGACACTGCATTTTGGTTTACAGAAGCAAACCAAAGTAACCAGTATCAGTAACCAAAAGAATGCTTTTAATTTTGCAGCAGCTTTTTGAAAAGTGTCTCTACCTTTTAAGGAAAATGCTTAGTGAAAGAGACAACAAATAAATTGCATTGTTTGGTCCAGGTTTTTGTTCCTGCAGTGTTTTTAAAAGGAAAAATTTAAAATGTTTACCTCTTATACTTCCATCAATCACACAAGTGTGGTTTATTATCTGTTATTTCAGCTGCTATTATTACCTACCCAGACTATTTATACCATCCCTCCCCCTTCTTTTCTCAGCCTTTCTTTTTCCATGATTCTGGTATCTACATTTATGATTAACGTCCTTGGCAAAGTCTGTACGTGATCCTGGGAACATTCATGGAACGAATCTGTCCAGGTTTAAACCATGACAGAATCACTCTGCAGAAGAAAACTGGGAAGGGCCGAAAATGTGGCATAGTGAAAATGTTTAGCTTGCTGTGTTTTCCTATAGATAAAACAAAACGTTCTACATAATTGCTCTGAAAGTCCTCACCAGAGAGAGTCTCACCTTGCTCTCAAAGAAGGGCATGAGAATTACCATAATCAAAACAATAATTATGAATCATTTTAATTGTATTCTTATAAATTATCAATGTGAAAAAATCTTGAAACTAATTTTCATGCATCTGAGACTAATTAATCTCTTCATTTATCTTTGGTCTTGTTTTAGATACCTGAGTAACAACAAAATAACTATATTGAAGCCTGGTGTCTTTGCAGATCTCCACAGACTTGAATGGCTGTATGTTGTTTTCTTATTTTTATGCTTATTTTCTCAAGGAATAATTGAAGCAAGGCAAAGAAATATTTGGATTGCTTTCATTTATGTGCATAGCAATACTTTATACTAGATAATAACTAAGGAACTCCTGTTACATTGTACAGGGTAAAAATCCAGTTGACTGGTGAGAACAGGAACTAGCTCTTGGGCATTAATGGCTCCAATGACTGATGACTTCTAAAATACTAAATAATGTTTATTAGTAATTGCTTGTTACAAATCAATACATAATTCCAATACTATAAAACAGTAAAAAGAGACTTTTTGGGGGACAGTTCTTTCCCTGTAAATACTGCCTCAAGTATGCTTTATTACTGTTTTTCAGATAGATGAAAATGAAACACTATTTCAATTCAGTAAAGTTATTAAAAATAAGCAAATAATAAGATGCTTTTGGAACTGTTGTGTTGCCATAGAACACTGTTATGTGGTGCTGCTTTGTTTTCACAGATAATCCATTCAAAATATCTTGAGTTAGGAATTTTAAAAACTCACAGAAAAAGTTTTTTCAAAATTGAAAGCAATTATTTTAAGTTGGGTTTTATTGTTATTATTATTATTAAATTATTCTGAAAATAAATTAATTCAATGAATAACCGGACCTGCTAAGGAGTAGTGTGTTAATTTTTTAAGTACTTTGAATGGACATTTTAAGAAATCCACTTCGAAGTATGTTACTTTTTATCATCTGTTCAGTTTAAGACTGCAGTCAGTTATCAATCTGATACATGCTTTGCTGTAATTTATAGGATAATTGAAAATAATAGGATAAATCGGATCTCTCCATTAACATTTTATGGACTCAAATCACTTATTCTCCTGTAAGTATGGAATAAGACCCAAAAGTTTTATTTAAAAGAACAGAACAGAATGAGCAGTTATATATAAAACCTTTTTATAACAACTATGCCTGCTCACCTCGGAGTGCTGCCAGTACACATGCAGCTTCTTCTTGCCTCCAGACAAAATGTGCTGGAGTAGGAGGATTTTGGCAGCAGTGGACATGCAGTGTCTGGAGAAGTATAGGTAGAAGGGTGGGGAAAATGGTGAAAAGAAAATCACTGAGAAGGCAAAGACGTGACAGCTGCAGCCATGGGTGCTGGTTGTCTTCCAGTGCAGGAGGCAGGGGTCCCACAGCCCTGTCCACATCCCACTGCTGCCTGCTCCAGGCCCAAAGACAAGAGACCATCCTCCCCTGTGGCCAAGAGGGAAACCTCCTTCCATATTCCCCTTCCTCTGTCACCCATAGGAGTTACATGTTATGACTGAATAGTCAAAATATTTGTATTGACTTGCTATGTTTTATTTAAATAGCTCTGAAGTAAACATCTTTACCTGGTAATTAATAAGGATAAAATACCGCTCCACAGAATGCAAAAGTATATACATAAGAGACCTGAATATTTTCTATACTCTAATTTTTGGCAAATATAGCCAGCTATACTATTTATCTTTTTTTTTTTCAGAGAGATGATGAATAATTCTGTTGCTCATTTGCCTGATAAACCTCTGTGCCGATATATGCCAAGGCTGAACTGGCTGTAAGTCTACCTTATTTCACTAGCAAAATATTACTTTGTTGTATTTGTATGGCACTTCCGTGCCACATTTTCTGATGGGGCACTGGATCTTACAGCGTGCCTGCTGGGTCACTGCAGGGTTGATGACCTGAAGTCATCTATTAAGTGTGCAGAAGTATGACATGTCTGGTTCCTACCCTCTTCTGTGCAGTCATGAAGTTCTGGTAGTATTTCTCTTCAATTACCTTAGAGTAACTGCCTGATTTTTTTTTCAGTGATTGATGTTTTGTTTTTATATCCCAGAGACCTTGAAGGCAACCATATCCATCATGTAAGAAATGTCACTTTCATCTCCTGCAACACTCTAACTGTACTGTAAGTAATAGGATATGTTAGTTAGCCAGAGTGAGATATGTTGTGCTGAACAGTCAAGTGATTCATTACAGCTACTATAAAAGTTTCCTGAGTATCATGGCTATTTAGACCTCAAGGACTTTAAATTAAAATGCTTGGTTTTAAATTAGTGCCATATAGAACAACCACTCTTTACATTTATAGCAAAAGTCGGCACTGATATATGCAACTAAAGTTCACTGAAGCAATTTTGACTAAGATTTAGAAATTTTCGTTCAAACTTTTTGTTTGGAAAAAGAGGCAAAAATCTCATAATAAAAAGCAGCAAGCATACAAAATATATAGCTTGTTTCTTCATTTTCAAGAGTTTGATTGGCTGGTGTGCTGGCTAGCTCATCACTTTCAGAATACTCCCCAAAGCTTCTTCGGAAAACCTCTTCCAGTTTTTGAGAAATCAGTAGGCTCCACGGTAGCTATCATTTTCAATTTTTAACTCATGTGCAGTCCCCATCGTCTTGGCTTTCCCTTTGCTTTTACAATACAGGTTGTTCATTTAAGAAGCAAGCTCAGTGGCAGATGAAATAAGGGTGAAGGAGAAGTTGCATGGCCATGGGCATGTGTCTGTGATGTGGTTAGGTTACTTAATCTTCTGTCCCACTTAATGTTCCTCCTGCTATCAGTCAATTTATACCAGCCTTATATGGGTATATATATATATGTGTGTGTGTTTATATATCTGCACAAACACCTGTGTGTATAGGCATGAAATGTTATTCACCAAATGGGAAAATGCTAGGCTTCTGGATCTGATTAGCTTGTTAACTGAATTGGGGAAATTTTTGAAGATGCAGAGAAGAGAGGATTTTTCAAGTCTACAAAAAGTTTTCTCCGAAACCAAAATGATGTACAGAAGTAGCAACATAAGTTTGTTTTACTCTTTCAGGGTACTGAGAGAAAATAAAATCAGCTCTTTAAGTGAAAACAGCTTTTCTTTTCTCCAGATGTTGGATGAATTGTGAGTAGATTTCTTCTTTTACTTGTCCAAGTCACAAAGTTTTGTAATTTATGTTGCAAATATCACTTACCATAAATTCTGTTTCATGTACCATGCTCTGGAGATAGCACTCCTCAGGTTTTCTTTCTATATATTTAACAGGAAGAAATAGTCAATAAAATACATTCTATCAATAATATCAGGAGTTTTTCTCACAAGATTGTTATTTTCCCTGAACAGAATAATCTTACATTACCACTGTCAAGCGGGATGTGTGTGCTTTCCTTATTTTAACCACTTTGCCAGTTTCAGGAAAACTGAGGCCTTTCCTCCTCTGTCCACATTTATTTGGATGTATGTTTAGTGAAAATAAGGGGCAAAGTAGAGAACTAAGAGACAGATGTGCTGGTTAGCCCATGTAAAAGAATTCCCATCATGAAACCATAAGTTTAATTTATTTTGAAGTTCCTACAATCCAAGTTAAGGGTATTTTCTTTCTTTTTGATATAAATAAAATACTAATAAATTATGGATATAATGGCATATCTGAACTAGACAAAAAGAGATCTAGTGGATCTAACTTCCCACCTTGTTATAACAGCATTCTTTTATAGTCCAAGTTTCTGATAACCTATATGATAAATAATATCCTATTTGGCAAATAGAACAAAACTTGTGTTTTCAAATTGCAAAACTGTTGAGTAAAATTATTGAGCCTGATAAGAACTTACTGTATCCTACCTGTGGCTGTTTCTGCAGAGATTTGGCTAGCAACAAGATTGAATCACTTCCTCCATATATATTTAAGGATCTAAAGGAGCTTTCACAACTGTAAGGATTCTTAATTATTTTTATTACATTGAACTGTATATTACTCATTTGATATGATGCTTTCAGTCATGAATTCTGGGAAAGAGAAGAGCGCCTTGTTTCTATGCCTCATTTAAGCCTTGCATTAAAAATACTAATCCCAAAAGTAATCCTATGTAACATTTTTCCCTGAATAGTTTTGTAAAGGATGTGTATTTTCATGTCCCAGAAGATAAGTCCAAATTCCACCTTTTCCTAGATCTTTTTAGTATATATAAAGTTGCCCATGCTAGTCATGAGAAATTAGTAATTTTATGGGAATGTTTAATGTGATATCAGGATTTGGCTCTAAAAATAGATTATAAACATGTAAGAGCATCATACAGGTGCCTTGTTTGCAACTGTTTTTTCCTGTGGAAGAGTTCCAAAAAGCATAAGGTTTTTATAAAATGGGAAAGTCAGCCTCTGTTTTTCCAATATATAGGCAAATGCTGCTGGAAAGTCCCAGTCTTTCTCACATAATCTGAAAGATGCACTAGTCACAAAATTGTCCAGAAGAAAGGAGGTAGTGTGTGGAATAACTTCTTTTTGTGCTTTCTCAGCATTGTTGGGATCTATCACAATACACTAGGGCACACGTGTGTACAGCTGCATTTACAGAGTTTGCTCATTTTAGTTACAATATCAAAATGAAAACATAAAGAACAGTTATAGGGAGAAGGAAAAGGGGATGTACCTAAAAACTCTTGCACAGAGTGATAGCACCTAATGCTAATGTCTATTTTTTACATCCCACTGCCTTTGTCTCTTGAACTCACATGAATGATTACAAAAAAAACCCAGATTTTAGCACCTAGCAGAATCAACTGTAATTTATTTCTAAGTACATGCAGTTCAGCTAGGTTCTTTTACTTGAAAGACAAGTCCAGGAAGTTTAATAACTACATATCGCTGTAGTAAAAAACTTCAAGCATCAGGTTGGTGGAGGCAGTTTTGCGTGTGTGTGTGTGCATGTGGCAATAGCATGCCTGTGAAGTATCCGACTAGTCTTTCCACTGGCTTAGCATGTTGAATAGCACTAAATGAATGCTACCATTTGCAGTTGTAACTTCCAATTTTACAAGTCCTTCCTTCAGGGCTGGAAAATAGAATGGGTTACATAGTTTGTCTTTATTTTTAGAACAAGCTGTAAGGAAGACGTACAAAGTTACTTCTGTCTATGTTGTGTTTACAGGAACCTTTCTTACAACCCCATCAAGAAAATACAAATAGACCAGTTTGATTTTCTAATTAAGCTCAAATCCCTGTAAGTATCAAGTTTTTATATTTTGGCTATATTTTATTTGTGGTTATGCACATTTCCTTCAGAAGGATATGATCCAGAACATGTTTTAGAAGGTATTGCCCTTGAAATAGTTTATAGTTATGTTGATGATACCTAACAATTTGAGCCTAAAAAATAATTACTAGCAACACTCAAATTCTCCCTCCTGAAAATACGTTTCATAATTGAAATTTTTCCAACAAAAAGAGATTATAAATACATCTTAGAGAGGGACATTATCTTTTCTGCTATTACAGAACAAGAGTAATGCAATCCTCTTTTCCACCTTGCATAATTTGTTCACAGGGCATAAGGGTCATATTGGAGCTATAAACACCATGGCAGGTACCATTAGGATAGACAGGAATTATAAAGGAATTTGGTATAAGTACAAGTTTGGGGACATACTTCCATTCTTACAGATTCTACTGCTAACACCATGAAAAGAACAATATAAACCAAGTATGATTCAGCTGCCCTGTCAAAGGGAAACTTTAATAAATCCTTTAAAAGAGTGTAGGGGAAGTTTTTGTGGGTACACTAACACGGCAGCTTTAACTGGAATTCTGCTAGCAGAGCTCTTCCTAAAACTGTGTGATAGTGCAGTGACAATCTTGCAAATCTGAAATTAGCCTGTGGTAGATTTAAGTACATCTTCACAGGCCTCTGCATGTCTGCAAAAACCAGCTTGGTAGACCAAAGCACTGGTTCTTGTCAGATCATAGAATCATGGAATAGTTTGGTTGGAAGGGACACTTAAAGGTCATTTAGTCCAAACCCCTGCAGTGAACAGGAACATCTTCAATTAGATCAGTTTGCTCAGAGCCCTGTGGAACGTGACCTTGAATGTTTCCAGGGATGGGGCCTCTACCACCTTTCTGAGCAATCTCCGCCTGTGTTTCACCACCCGCATTAAAAAAAAATAAATAAATCCTTATATCCAGCCTGAATCTCCCCTCTTTTAGTTTAAAACCGTTACCCATTGTCCTATCCCAACAGACCCTACTAGAAATACTTGTGGGAGTCCAAAAAGAGATGTTTCCTTGGATGCGAGCTTAAGAGGAGTTTATGATCTGACCCCTGAGCTGTAGCCAGCAGTGAACATGCCTTTGCTGATCAGTCCAGCTTCTCCATAGTGATTTTGAATACAGTGGCCAAATTCAACTAAATTTGGAAAATAGCTAATGACCTGAAAATACTAAGTCTGTACAAGTCTCATGAGAATAAGCAGCTGAGCACAGAAAAAGAGGAAAAAGAATAATTAATTACCTTCCTAAAAGTCAGGCTACAGCATTTACTTTATCCATTATTTAACACCAAAGAACTTGTACAACACAATGACCACAACCTTCCATGGTTTTAAGTTAAGAAAGTATTTAAATTTTGAGATAGATCTATAGGAAACTATATATTTCAGCAGTTTGTAGAACACCAGTTGCCTCTTTGCTAGTTTGAAATAGTAAGAATATCTGGGGAAAGTACACCCGAACATTCATTGCAGTTTAAATAAAACTAACACACTCCCATATTGGGGATTTTTTCTCATCTCCTAACGAAACTGCCTACCAGCCCACAGCAACTAACCAGTAAGACTGATACTTTTCTCCACTTTTGCCTAAATGTGCTCAGAACTCACATGAATATTTCATTCAAAGCATTAAACAGTGAATTCAAATAAGGCTTCCCACAAGGAGGACCAAAGACCTCTGACCAGTTGCACATTCAGCCAATGGATGGGATGGACTGGTTGGACAAGGCCAAGTTGGACAGAGACTTGGGCAACATGGTCTAGAGTGAGGCATCCATGCCCATGGCCGGGGGGTTGAAATTAGATGGTCTTAAGGTCCTTTACAAACCTAACTATTATATGATTCTATGACTGAAAGGATACAGAAACTGAAGTTCTAAAAGAAGAATTTGCATAGTTACTGATCTAGCACTGCAGGGGAAATAATAGTGCTACTTTCAATATATTAAAAAATAATAATAAGAAGAAGAAATCACATTTATGCATCACAAGAAAGCCAGCATTTTTCCTTACATGCCCTGTTCCGTGTCCCAGCTTCCTGCTGCTCTTGACACAATGAAGTCTGCACCCCTGCAGTGGTTTGTTTGTCTAGTAGACCACTCCCTGGGACAAAAGAGAAAAGAGGCATGCAAAATATTACTATTGGAAGAAGTTGTTAGCTTCCCAGAGATGATGAAAGAACATGAGTAGAACAATACTTTGGAAGAGCAACATAATAACCGGAGATCGCACCGCTGAGAGCAGTGAAAGACCTTTCTTAATGATTTTAGGAAGAACAGCAAGTTTGTTAGAATTAACTGCAATTTATTTTATTCCATTTGAGCTTTTATGCAGAACTCCTCTTTGAGTTTCAAAGGATGACAGATTAGAGGCAATTCAAGTTCCTCTCCAGCTTCCTATAACTACAGAAGCACAATTAAATGTTCATACAGTTTGTTATTTTACTACTGAGTTTCTATGGCCTTTTACTGAGAATTTATTGTTTACAGCGGATTGGAAGGCATTGAAATTGCAAACATCCAGAGAAGAATGTTCAGACCCCTGAGAAACCTTTCCCACATGTGAGTAGATTATTCTAGTTTGCTTTCTTTGGTCTGAATTTTACAATTTACAGGATACTGCATAAGTGAAAACAAAAGTGTCTGAAAAGCAGCACATGAGCAGTTGTCAAATTTGAAAAGTTTTAAATCAATTTTTATTCTTTCAGAATATGTTTTCTGAGTAGTTACTAGAGTTTTGATATTCTGGTAACCAAACTAGAACCATTTCTTGTCTGCTTTTCTTTCTCACAACCAGATATTTTAAGAAATTCCAGTACTGTGGATATGCCCCTCATGTGCGCAGCTGTAAGCCCAATACTGATGGGATTTCATCCCTTGAGAATCTTTTAGCCAGCATCATACAGAGAGTGTTCGTCTGGGTTGTGTCTGCTATCACCTGCTTTGGAAATATTTTCGTTATCTGCATGAGGCCTTATATCAGATCGGAGAATAAACTCCATGCCATCTCAATAATGTCTCTCTGCTGTGAGTATTCCATGCATAAAAGAATATTGCTTTAATCCACTCATAGCATGTATGATACTTGTTATTGTAATATAGTGACATATCTCCACCACTGGATTAACTGGACTTTCATACTGTTGCGAATTACAATACAAAATGCTGTACCTTATGCACCAGGAGGTCTAGTTAAATGCTGCATTTGGCAGCTGATAAATTCCAAAGGTTTAAAGTTTGATTTTTAATACTGTGGGTATTGTGTCAAATTCCCACTTTCTTCAGCAAGAAGAAATAGAAGTGCAAATTTTTCTAAGGCCTATAAGCCTAAATTTTACTACGCAATTTTGAATAAATAGCAATTCGCACATGAAATCTTATGCTCAAGATACTCTATTTTTTGCATGGTAGAAGGTTACTTATGCAAATATAGAAAATCAATCCCCAGTATTAAGAATGGGGCAGAGGTATTTTAGTCCTAAAAGCAAGGCAAGTTTATGGATTAACTGTCTGGCAGCATAGTCACTACAATCTCGAATACCCTGTCTCAATACAGTGGAGTCTGTAAGTATTAACAAACAGTTGGAATTGATGATCTTAAAGGTCTTTTCCAACCTAGTTGATTCTATGATTCTATTTCACAAATGCACGTAGTTGCATTTTGAAAGGTAATTGTCAACAGCGTATAAAGAGATTGCAAAGTTTTTAAATACAGCATGTCAGTGTCAATGATTTTGAAACTGTTGTTTACATGGGAGCAATCTGAAAAGTAGGCAAAACTGGCCAAAACATGAGAAGCCTTCAGCTCTGTGTTGGCAGCTCCTCTTCCCTTACTAGACTTAGAAGACTACGTGCATCAGTTTTGAACTAGCATAAGGTGGACAAACCAAAACTAAACTTTGAATCCAGCAGAGATGCCCTACTCAAAGCAAATTATCTAAAGCCAAATGTCAATATCAAAAGGAATAAGACCTAACTAAAAAAAAGTTGCAATAATATTTCTATAAATGAAGCCATATCTTTTTCTGCTTGCGAACCAATTTTATCCGAACTTCAAAAAGTAAGGTTGGAAACAAGTATGAAACATAGACTGTCAGTCCAAGTGAAAATTAAAAAAAAAAAAGGGTGGGGAGATAGAACTGAATTATATTGCCTTAATTGTACCTCACAATAGCATTCCAGATATAATACTGGTTTATTTTATACCTATATATTAGCTGACTTACTTATAAATATGTACTCATATATATCTGTTTATGTCTGTTTTCCAATATACATATACACAGAGAATGGGAAATTCAGATGTGTAAATAATGATGTTAAGCACTGTGCCCACAGGTGCTGACTGTCTAATGGGAATATATTTATTTGTGATTGGAGCTTTTGATCTTAAATATCGCGGAGAATACAACAAGCACGCTCAGTTGTGGATGGACAGTATTCATTGCCAATTGCTTGGATCGCTGGCTATTCTGTCTACAGAGGTGTCAGTTTTACTGTTGACTTACCTGACTTTGGAAAAATGCATCTGCATAGTTTATCCCTTTAGGTGTTTGAAGCCCAGAAAATGCAGGACAATTTCCATTTTGGTTCTTATCTGGATAATTGGGTTTGCTGTTGCTTTTATCCCACTAAGCAATAAGGAATTTTTCAGGAACTACTATGGCACCAACGGTGTCTGTTTTCCTCTTCACTCAGAACAAGCAGAAAGTGCAGGAAGTCAGATTTATTCTGTTGTCATTTTCTTAGGTAAGTTGTATTTCTTCTTTATATATGATTAGAGCTGTAATTGAACTTAATTTTCAAACAAATAAGATGGCTTTGCTGTGATGTTCACACCTCGTATTTAGATGTTCTATTAAGCACTTAAATACTTTATCCAGTCTGAATATTTTACTATATTTATATAATTATTTATCTTAAAATGCATGAAGGATTGAAAATGTAGAAAGAAATTAATGACTATTAAATTCCTGAATGAATAGACTTTGTCAGGAAAGCAGAGACCAGAGGAGAACTATGTAGTTTGGATCAGATGGCAGCTATTTGTCAGGTGTCAATGAATGATATAAGTACCTGAATAAAGGCAAAAATTCCATGCTCTGGTGAAAACAGGCTCAGACTCTGTCCACTTAATTTGATGGGGTTAGCAGTTTAGATGAAACATTCTTCTTTACTACTCACCCTGTAAATAGGTGATGTGGAATTGCCATTATGCTGTTAAATTATAATCAATTTTAACTTTTTAAACAGGTGTAAACTTGGCAGCTTTCATCATCATTGTGTTTTCCTATGGGACTATGTTCTACAGTGTTCACCAAACAGCTATTACAGCTACTGAAATTAAGAATCATGTTAAAAAAGAGATGATCCTTGCTAAACGTTTTTTCTTCATTGTATTTACTGATGCACTATGTTGGATACCCATTTTTGTTTTGAAACTCCTTTCTTTACTTCGGGTAGAAATACCAGGTAAGTCCTCTCTTTTGTGAGGCTGTATGAAGAGTGTTGTTTCTAATTCAGAAGAAAAAGAATTTAGTATATTGAACTATATTACTATAATGAACTATATTATATATCTATATACATGTACACAGAATATAACGAACTATATAGTTTTACTACTGAATTATATTGCTATATTTATATCTATATAATATATATTGATATATATTATATATATATTAGTCACCTTTCAGTCAGAAACCCGCCTCCCCCAAAATTCAAATCATTCATGTCTGTCTCCATAGAATATCTATAAAATATATTTGAAAGCCAAGGCTGAATTACATTGGCTTTCCTCCTTTTATGGCTTGTGCCTGTTCTGTTGCCTAAATAAGGCTCAGGACAATTCAGTGTTTCCTATCTAGAATTAACAACAGAATTGTTATTCTGAAATAACTTTCTTCTACAATTTCATACTTATAGTTCAAAACACTGCTGTATAAATCTCTCTTACCTTCCTCATGCTATGAATATATTCCTATGTAAAAATAACATAACCTAAAAGATTAAAAATTGCACCTTATTTGGTTTATTCTCTTCACAATACCAGTACATGCCAGAAAAAAAACAGCCCCATTATGTAGGGCTTGTAAACCCTGTTAGAACATGTGAACATGAACATTACCAGCAGCAAGAGCAGATCCAGACTCAATGTACAGATATGTGTCACAATACTGCATTGGTGAGAAAACATTTTGTCTCAGAGGATAGTCTAGTGTGTGGTATCCCTGCCCATGGCAGGGGGGTTGGAACTAGATGATCTTAAGGTCCTTGCCCACCCTAACAATTCTACGAGTCTATGATTTTGTCTTGTGTGCTGACCAGGAGTGTTGGGAGTCAGTCACCTTTTCAAAGTTTTGACTGATGCTTCAAATGTCTGAAAGTTACATTGATTATGTCAAATATTTTCAATTATTTTAAATCTTCATGAAGTTATCAAATCACCTATGAAATTTTAAAGAAAATATTGTGAAAAGTAGAAGCAGATGCATTCTGAGTCAAGAAACCTTGAAGAAATCTTCAAGGTTCAGCAAAGGGTGATCTTGGGTTTAACAAATTAATGTTCTGTGTTAGATAAACCAGATTAGACAGTAATTACTCATTTAATAAAATTAAAGACATCACAGATAGTTGCCTAAGTTAACAGAAGTTTTAAAGCCCGTTTGATAGCATTCGTTTTCGTTGTGGATACACTGTGGCAGCTTTTGAATTAAGCATCTTCATGTTTCCAAAACTGCAACCAATGTGATAGGCATCAATAGGAATATATTGATATTGCAACAAAGGTGTAAAGCTGGGAGGCAGCTAATTAAGTTTGGGGAGTTCTGTAATTGTTTTATAAACCAAACAATGCAATGGAGGGCACCTATTAACATCTTTCAGCACTTTAATCCCATCCCTTCTCTGCCTGCCCCTCAGGTAACATAGCTCCCAAACAGTAAGGATGAGAAAAGGATGCTGTAGAAATGCACACAGACTCTGATATAGGCAGGAGAACAGGAAACCTTCAGGAAGGAAGATGGTGTCAATACAGAAATTCTTACTGAAAGGGCAAGAAGGAAATAAGGAGGATGTGTACAGCGCCCTTTGTGGGTGGAAGACAGGAGAAGCCCTGATGCAGAGGAGAAAATCAGCCTCTAAGGGGATACAGGGACTGGAGAATACTGCTTTGCAGGACAGGAGGGACATCATTATGAATGCATGTCACTAGACATGGGAAGAGGGTGGGGAAGAGAAATCACAGGAAGAGACAGGGAACAAAGCAGAGACAAAAAGTTTGGGGGCAATAAAATGGGGTTTGGCAAGAGCAAAAAGTGTGCCAGGGCAAATAGGGAGCTATGGTACAGAAAAGTGAGGATAAATGGAACCACTGGGAGAGTAAATAATGTCAGGTTTTGCAGAGAGTCCTGGAAACAGGGAAGTATGAGGGCAGTGCAAGCATAACAGTGAGAAGAGGACCTGTTGTGACATGAACTCAGCCAAGAAGTGCAAAGCCACCCCTCTCACCACGTAGCTGTGTACATAAGCATTAAGCGCTTGCATGAATTAACAGTACAAACACTGGAATGCATATTACAGCTTCCTTTCTTTTTACCTCCCTCAGGTACCATAACTTCTTGGGTGGTAATTTTTATACTGCCAATAAATAGTGCTTTGAATCCTCTTCTCTACACTTTGACTACACGACCTTTCAAAGAAATGATTCATCAGGTTTGGTATAATTACAGACAACGAAGATCTAAAAAAGGTAAAAGTGGTCAGAAAACATATGGTCCATCATTCATTTGGGTAGAAATGTGGCCAATGCATGAAATTACGCCAAAGGTAATGAAGCCCATGCTTTGTACAGACTCATCTGATGCTTCGGTGACCTCGCAGTCAACAAGAATAAATTAATACATGTAAACACATTTTGAATTTTCATGGTGACATCTGCACTGTTAGCTTCACATCTGTGGGCTTACGGCTTTACAGCAAAGAGGAAAAAGGAGGGAGGTATGGCACCTGGGCCCATGTGAACTAACACAGGGAGAAGAAGGAGCAATGTGTCTGCAGGTAGAACTAACACAACAATTCACCAATCTCACAATGGTACTTTGACAACTCATCTTAGACCACAAGGAGAAGTTACATTGTTTTTTTTCGTCTCAGAAGCCAGGAGCATGGAAAAAAAAAAACAAAACCTTAATTGTCATTTAAAACATCTTACCCTGAAAGCAGAATGATTCAAAATTATCTTTAGGGAGAACAAAAATATTTTTTTCATTAAACTTTTTAAGTTATTTGATTTCCTTATTAAGTCTTAAGATGTCTATGCATGGAATAATGGGAGATGGCCATTTAGAAGACTATCCATCTTAATTTCAGTCTCATTTCAGTCACCTTGTGCATCTGACACGATGTGTTACGGTTAAAATGATTCAAGGATGACAGCTATTCAGCACTTTTTGGAGCATTATCCTACTTCCCAGAGTTACAAGGGTGAAAAAAGGTTATCCCATCTGAAACAACCCTCTAGCAGCAGTTCCTTCACGTATACTTCCTGAAGAGAACCTTTTCCATTATGAATTGCTACAACTTACCATCTATTTTCAGTACCATGCTAACAGTCCGATGGCGTAGAGGCCCACAAAGATAAAAACAATGCTGTGGTTTTGCATCGATTATTAGAAGCATTTTAAAATGAAGTTAAAAGATACTTCCAGTGTTTGCACTTGACTTCTTAACAGTGTAAGAAGTAGAATTTAAAGAAGTGTGACACTTCACACTTTAACTGTTTACAGAACTTTGGATTATCTTGAACTCGAAGATTGTTAGTCATCTTGTTTCCACTACTGTATGTTTTATTGAAATAAAAGATTATCTGCTGAACAAAATTATTTATTTTCCAACATTTTGGGTTGTGGGGTTAAAAACAGCTAAGTGAAATCCTGCCACATGGATTGCCTTTCACTGGGGCAATTAGAACTCAGTTTAACAGAATTTGCACACTCTGAGGGACCAAGCCTTATCAATGTCTGTAACTGCTTCTGGTGCGATCTGAAACGATGTCTGTCCCCATCATCGCCTCTGTTTTTCACTTAAATGGATTATGGATATACTCAATGTCATATTTGTATAAGTAACATAAGAATATTCATTTTGGATTTTTAGGAACATCTTTATTGCTTTGCTAAGAAAACTACAGTTTGTCTTTTTAAAAGTCATTCTACCAGTAAAAATAAGGCTGAC
>JANHGB010052494.1:32246-70087 GCA_026283785.1 Coracopsis vasa | reverse complement strand
GGTTTTTTTAAAAAAAAAAAAAAAAAAAAAAAGAAAAATCTATTTAGTACATGTTTATGGAACTTGTCTTTGATGCTCTAAAAATAGCCTTGAAGGAGTGAGTCTCCAGCTCCCTCCAGGAAACCCTACACGTTCCTAGCATAGAAGAGCAGCTTAATCCTGATTTTCACAACAAAAAGAGCAATTATTTTTAGCACTTCCAAAATAGACTTCAGTTGCCCAGTGCCAAGTTGTCAAAGCAAGACATGGAAAACGCGTTACTTCACAGGAACGTGGCACAAGTTGCTGGATTCTGCATGCCCAGAATGTCTGACAATAATATGGCAGTTCAGATGTATCAGGAGGTGTTAGGATAAAGATTTCAGGCAAGGCTTGGGAAGAAATTATAAGATGAGAGAAAAAGGGCCCTGAGGAACATGCTGACAGTGATGAAGGGTGAGATTGAGGAATGGGACATACTAGGGAGCAGTGCTGAGTCTGTGCAAATGAGGGCAAACTGAGAGTATCCTGCCTTCTCCTGGCTGCAGCAGCAGGATATCTTCAACAGGACAAAGGCGACCTTTGGAAGGTTATAAGGAATATAATAGGGTCTGGTTATGTCATGACAGAAGCCCAGTTAAAATCTGGTCCTAGTGCAAGCAAGAGCCAATCTCTCATGGACTTAGGTCACACACAGTTCTATCCTCTGGACTCTAACAGCATTGTCCCCTGTGGTTTGTAGATGGGTCTAGGAGCACAAATACCTTATAGGACCATTGTTGTTGCCCACTGAAACTCAAATTAGAGTTCAAACCACAGATTTCCTAGATTTCCCACCTACTTGCAGGTCCTGACCAGAGCTAAAGCTTTTGTGAGGAAGTGAGGAGTGGTAGCACTTGGCTTCTACTAGAAGTAATAAAGCTCAGGTCAGAGTTTGGACTTAGTGCTGAATGACTGACAGGTACAACACTAGCTTACCTGGAAGGACCCACCAGAAGTTCATAACCTAACAGAGCCCAGCCTCAGCATTTACTCTCTCCTCTCAGGGTTTATCTCTACCTGTTTCAAATGTCTGGCACTTTGACTCCTTGTCGCAGGCTAGTAACCTGGGCTCCCTCTGTGGTCATTGGAAAGGACAGGATTTCCAGAGGGTGACAATTGCCTTTGCAAGATGTCAAAAAAGCCTAATATATGTTGCTGAGACCATGAGAGAAAACAAAGGAAAGCAAGAGTTTCCTAAGCTGGCTTTGCTGATACAGAAAATAGTCCATGTGACTACAGCCCAACTCCTACTTAGGATGATCTATATTATACATTTGTAGCTAGCTTTTCCTAAATATGAGTATCTCCAACCATGCTTTAGACAGCTGCCTTACTAATGTATACTTCCCATGCACCATTTTACTGATCTGCTCCAAAGGGTGCAGCTGGAAGATCTCAATTTGGCTGATATGCCTCAAAAATGATGGGGATAGTGCTCATCTGTCAAACAAAACCAGGAGAGAGATGAGATGCTTATCTCTTACAGACAAAACACCTGGCTGTCTGGCTTTGTGAATGCTAATTTTGCAATCTCAAAACCCCACCACCACCATTTCCCCCAAAAAACTAATGTACAAATATATCACATTTCTATCAGCCTGTATTTCTGTTAAATAGAATGCAATTAAAATCCATAGAAGGATGAAGAATTACCTACTTTTTCAATAGGTCTAAATATGTTTGTTTAGTATTCACTTAAATGTTTACTTAATATTCACCTGTGGGCTTTTTCTCTTCTTCTTTTTTTTTCTTTTTCCATTTTGTTTTCAAGCATTTGTAGTCACATCATTCAAACAAGGCTGGGCACATAAAATCCCCATTAATAATCTGCGCTGTCAAAAGTATTTTGTAAAATATCAGAAGAGCTAAAATTGGGTAATGATGAAAATATTGAGGTATATTTGGTCTGCTGTTGTAAACACGCCTTGCACATGACTCAGCGAGTGTAATCTTTGTTGTTCTTGACTTGTTTTTCATACAATCCTTTGCTTCTACTCCCCCAAGAAGATGGATTTTGATATGAAGTCTCTGAAAAGTACAGTGCCTTATAAAAATAGAATTGACTCACTGAAACACAACTGTCCTAATTAATGTGGGTAAACATAAATTCCTTTCCAGAGGGAAGCAGATCATATGGGGAAGAAAACCCCCTGCTTTCAGAAATGGGACGTTTTCCTTTGCCACTTAACATGCTATCACTTAATGTTCTAATTTGAATTCATATGGAATTTATAGGCTTTAGCAATGCTCAGTTTCATACTTACTGATATTTTCAGCTATAATGCCTGTAACTTCTCCACCATCAACTGTCAGTAAGACAGTTCAGTTTAGTGCACACAGTTAATGGAAAAAATAGGATCTTGTGACAGTTGCTGTTTCTGTTTCTATCTTTGCTTTGCATTTAATGACCAAAGACCCAGAAATCTCTAACGCAGGAAGCTGCAGTAGTCAATTAAACAGGAATGAGTAACACCATCTCCTTTGGGCTACAAAGTCACGGATGTTGATATTGCAGGTGGGCACAGAGATCTATAGTCGGAGCTGATTTGTGCCTCCGGTTTAAACCAGCATCACACTTAAGGATAAACACAAAAATTCCCATTGGACTTTCCAGAAGCAAAAGGGTATTTTTTGCCCTGAAAATAAATTGGACCTCTGAATTCTTGCTGGGTTTTCCTGCCTGCCTACCGTACAGCCGCAGGGCTCCATCCTTGGCTGTGCTAGGTTCACACGCCTCTCTTGGCGGTGGAGTGGTTGATGAGCACTTGCTGTAACATGGAATTGCAGCCATGCTCTTCAAACAAGCCTCTTCCCTTGGATCTTCCCAAAGCATCTCCTAAACACTTACTGCCAAAGTTTTGGAGGCTAGCTAAATATTAGACATCTGTAAGCTTAACTGCAGGCAGGAGGACAACGGGCAGGAGGAATGCATTGTGGTACACTGACA
This sequence comes from Coracopsis vasa, assembly GCA_026283785.1. Classification (NCBI taxonomy): domain Eukaryota; kingdom Metazoa; phylum Chordata; class Aves; order Psittaciformes; family Psittacidae; genus Coracopsis; species Coracopsis vasa. The sequence continues at coordinate 67,119 of JANHGB010052494.1, read as the reverse complement.
ATCGTCATTGAAAAAACCACTCCGGCTTTGAAAGGGAGCATTAGGGTGTCATTTACTTGGTGCCCTGGCTTCCTATAAAGCACTTCTAATGAAAGACCTCTTTGTGCATGCGGTCACTAACTACAGAGAACAGTCAAAGACTTTATAGGCAACCATAAAAAAGAGAGCCTGTAGGCCAGAACCAATCCTACAATTAGCTCCTGTCTGTGTGAGTGAAACCACCTGCTCTTGCCGTGATGCCTTTCAAAACTGGAGACTTTTAAATCTCTGTCTGCTCCAAGGGCTGCTTTTTCCCTTGAATAACTTGCTGTGTGCCCACATGTGTACATATTATATGCCAAGCTCAGTGTAAAACACTAAGAGGAAATTGCAATGGGAGGCAAAGACAGGGCTTGCATGTTCATGTGAATACTCATCTGCTTATGGAGGGTAGTGTTTTGGAGAGAGGCCATGCAGACTTTGCAGATGTGACTGACAATCCTACAGATCCATGGCCATACGACATGAGTTCTTAAACATCTGTCTCTGTCCTGTCCTTTTCTCTTCTGTACAAACAGTTTGGTTTGCAGCTTTGTTTTTCTTATTGACTCTCCTTGCTGTGGTAACAGCAGCCCATTATAGGAGCAGGAGGTGTTGAAACTGCAGCGGGTAGCTCACGGCACTGCATTGGAGCTGTGCCTCTCGGGCACACTGCATTGCACCTCATTTCAGTGCTGTCTTTCCCTCAGGATGCCAAGCAAAGTGCATGCTGATGCTCTGCAGCTCAGGGTGACATAAGTAGAAATGGCTGTGAAACAGGGGTTATCAGCCCTCGGTTCCACATGTATCTCAACACATACGAGAAAGCAGCTAAACAAACTTTTACAATGAGAAATTATACATATATTAAATATAAGTAAAATACATGCACTGTGATGCACACACAGATGACTGAAGAGAACTGAGTGTAAATTTATAGGTTTTGACTTTTCAGCTGTAGACATCTACTTTGATACAAATCTGTTCTCACACTAAATAAATCAGTACCACGTCACACTTTCCTCCTATCTCTGAATGTTTCAATTGTTTCAACAGCATTCAGTAGTTTTTCAGACCTCTAATATTGCTCAATAAATAGTGAGCTGCATGTTTATAAAAAGTCAGGTTGGTAGAAAATTCAAACTTGCCAAGAAGATATCTCTCCTAAAAATCAGAATTAATTTTGAATGTGTTGTCAGCTTACTGAGTTATTTTGCCTTTGACTTCCAGGAGTATTTAATTTTCCAGCTTCAAGTGAAATTTGTCTAACCAAATCAGGTCTGGGCCTTACAATCAGATAATGCCGTTCATGGAAAAGATCTACCTATGTGTAAAAGGCAGATCTCTGTCTAAATGCACAGCATATAGCTGGGCATAGTTAAATAGCACATCTGAGATCACAGGTTCCCTTCCTTGCACTCACCACTGGGCAGGACGGACTGGCCTCAGCAGCAAAGTCATGTGTGCTTAAGTACACTGGGCAAGCTGAATTTCAAAGTTTAAATGTTTGAGGATAAAAATCGGGTAACAGTAGGATAAAAAAAACCCACACAGTTTGGCTTCATCGGAGAGGATTTTTTGTTTGCCATAGAGGATGCCTGAGCTTGGCAAAAGCTCAACAGAATTAAAAGCAAAGACTTCCAAATTTGCATTACATTACAGCCCATCTGACTTTATGTTCACTTAAATGGATTTTTAAACATGTACCAGAACCCAAATGTCAGTGAGGTGGTTATTTTACAATTAAAAAAATTAAGCCACTCCAACAAGGTGGTCTTTTGCTTCCAACAACAAATTGGTAGTGGAAATGAGGGAAGAAAGAAGGCATTTATTGCAGTAATTGCCTAATGTAGTTGTTTATTTAGTTCCTGTGGTGCAGCGTGAATTAGAGGGCTGGTTGCTGACAGTTGTCAGTCAGGGGAGAGGAAGGAAAGACAGCTCTCACAGCTGGTGGCCTTTCACCTCTGGGAACAGGAGCTTGATCTGTCACAGAGCGCTTGGCTGCACCTTAGCATATAGATTGGCATCTATGCTTTGACAGGTAATCTTTGGGCAGGAGATTTGAATTAGGCAACCAAGAAGATGTAAGTCAGAGCTGAGGCAGTGGCAGAGTTTGCCAGAGGGATTTTGTATAGCTTAGAAATGGTCTAAGTCAGTGTGCATGAGCGCTAAAATTAATACTCCAGAAAACTCAGGGTGCTGGAAATACCCAGGTTATACAATAGGTGGGATTTTAAGCAGCTCCTTGGAGTCTGGGAATGTATATAATCAGTGTCATGAAAGAGAAACAAATCTGTACACCTTTTTAAAACATGTAGCAGTGTAAGATGCCACTGTAAGCCACATATTCTGTATTTTCATAGACTTCCAGTTTTTCTCCTTTTTCTACTTTATGTTCTTCTAAGTTGTACTCGTGTACTTTCCTGAGGGTAGGCTTTGGTCTCTCCTTGCTAGGAGTAAGGGAAAGCAGGGTGGAGAAATACTCTTGGTGGGTACTGCATGGCAAAGGCTGAATTAAAAAGTCCTGAACGCTTTCTTCATGAGAGTCTCCTTGTCAAGCTAAGAGGATGCTTGAAGCCCCCTGTGCCCCTTGACTTCTCCAGTGGCTGCCTTGCTGGCATAACAAACAGGCATGCCTGAAAGAGGGCTGAAGGACAGCAAGCCTAGGTATTTTCATTTTAGAGGAGTAACCATGGTTTGTATTTTGCAGCTTACTTCCCTTAGACAGCTGGCAGGCTGCTTCACCCTACTGCAGGCAGGACTGTAAAACCTGTGCCTTCAAGAAAAAGCACCCTGTACCTCCTGAACACAGGCAAAGTTGCAAAGAGACCACAGCCATCCTGCACCGCAGTGGCTGCGGTGTCTTCTGTGCAGAAAGGTTAGAGCATCTGTAAAGCCCAACTAGTGAAAAATGGCATATTTATTCAGAAATAGCAAGATGCTGTCAGCACTAATGGGGTCTCCATTTGTAAAAGCGGCTTTGTAGAGCTCTTTGCCTGGGCACCATAACCCAATATACTGGTATTATAGAGAGGTTAGTCCCTGGGCTGAGCACCAGATACGCAGAGACTAGCAGGTTATGAGATGGTCGTCATATTTCCCCATTCCTTCTGCAGTGTTCTGTCTGACCGTGTCTGACTGTTTCAGCTACTTCTGCATCACAGCCCATTGATCTCTTGGATAGAAGTGGAAATGTTTCCAGAAACGAGCATGTCATCTGCCACTGTTCGCTGAAAGGCATCCCTCTGCTCCAGAGGGAATTACAGCTTCCATCTGCTCCCTAATATGAAAAACATGTACGGGCCCCATGCTGCAGAGTCACTGTGCTACCAAGCTGCGTAAACTCCTGGTGATCGGTGACTGTTGATGTTTGATTTGAGGAAATCAGGCCACCACTCTGCAATTACTTCATTAGGCCCACAAATAATCAGATGAAGGGTGGTCTGAGATTTGAAAAGCTGGTCTGTTGGGACTTTGAAAGACATCCAATTCTTCACATTCTCTTTTAGCTCTGTTTAGGTTAAGTACAGCATGTATTTGAAGTTAAAAACTGCTGAGTTTCAGTGGGGATATGTTTTTAATGGGTATTCAAATAGTACACATGTTATCCATGTGGACAAACTGCCCCACATCCTTCATCTTATGCATACAATGCCTGTTGAAAACCTGAGTGTGCATCTGTACAGATATAGGAAGGACGTTTAGCAAGCTGGACCCAGCTAGTTCATCTGTCTGGGGTCAGGCTTGCCTTGGTGAAGTGGAAATGTTCAGCTTTATGTTGCTGTGCAGTGGATGGGGGACTCTGGTGCATTTCTGGGGGAGAGTTTGCTCCAGGGCTGCAAGCTCTGAGAACCAACAGGACCCAGTTCAGTGATACAGTGAAGCACTACAGAAGACACCCAGCATGGTGGGGTACAGGCTTTCCAATGACAGGAGCTCTTTTGGCAGTGCAAGCCCCTTGGGTTTGCACCTCTGGGACAATATGCTCTTCACAGGAGGAGCTTCCCTACAAGACCTTTGGCTGGGTTTCTCCCCAGACACTTGGCGTCCATGACCCCCTTCTTCACAAAAAAGCAACCTCTGGAGTGGGAGAGATCAAGAGAAGAATTTTTGGCCAAGCATTGGCTTGGGGGCTGTGAGAAAGAGATTTGAAGGGAAAAGTGACAAGAGGCTCCTTCATGCCATATGCTTCTTCCGTCCATGCATCCCTGTCCCCGTCACTCACAAGTGCCCCTCTCTTCTTCTGCTGAGTTATTCATGGCATAAAGTGGTTTTCTGGTGCCTGCGGCTTTAAAACAGGAGCTCTACAGCAAATAAAGGAATTAGTATAATAAGGAAAAGCGACTGTTTGGCCTAATAACTGTACAATTAGTAATACTAGGAAGCGGATGAGGGCAGGCTTCTTGTTTGGCTATAATCTTTTGGCATATCATGTTTTAATTACAGACCATGCTACCATCTGGAATATTAATCATCTCTTACTGTCATTCTTCTTGGTTATTTTTTCCAGAGAGAATGAAGTCCACCTTTCTTTGTAGTTGGTTTTGTTTGTTTTTTAACTGGCTGCATTGTTTTGAAATACACCATGCACTTTGTGAGAGATTGTGCTTAAGTCAAGCCCCAGTAACCAGAATTAAATGATTTGCTCTTAGTTCACTGCATAAAAAGAAATGTCGGAGGGTGGAGGGTTAAAATGAAATTCAAAACTCATTCCTTTTCTTTCGCTTTGCTTCACATTCTTTGCAGTCACTCATCTTGTTACCCTCAGACACAGCCAACCAGAAACGGATAATTTTTAGAAAATATGTCAATGAAGCTATTTCACTAGCAATCTGAGAAGGAAGAAAGATGATAATTTTTGGTTTTGTTAATTAAGCACTGGCTAAGAACTCAGTACCATACCACAAGGGGGGATTGTGTAACTAGAGAGCAATTAGAGAAATGAAATCGCTTGAAATAAGATGAGACATTGCAAGTGAAACCTTGCCTCTGAAGCCAAACTGAGTTTGATTGTGGGTTCTCTATTGCTGATGTTATATAGATATTCATTGTCCTGAACATTTAGCTGAAATTCATCAAACTGGAGTACACTCTTGAGAACACTGATACCAGAGTCTAGAACCAAACTATATATATAGCTATATGTTAAATGAGGTTTTGCTTTTACAGAACAAAAATCAGGACATCTCTGTGTGATCTTATTTTTCACGTGCTGATGTGGGCAAATCCCTTTAAATCTCCGTGCCTTAATTTCCCTGACAGATCAGTGAATAATGCCAGCTATAGGGAAAAGCAGAGACATTACCATTTGTTTTGAGATCTTCAACTAATTTGTTTCTTTAGGCAAAAAATAATCCTTTTGTGTTTGCATTTTTCTGTATCTGGTTAGTACTCACACAGATGGCAAAGTCTGCCACTTTGGACTGGCTCTGCAACTTGCTTTGCTGGCTTATTGCATTCTCTTCTCTTCTCTTCTCTTCTCTTCTCTTCTCTTCTCTTCTCTTCTCTTCTCTTCTCTTCTCTTCTCTCTTTTTAGTTGTTATTAGGAAGGCTACTTTCTCAAACACCAGTTGAGGAATTTGGAGGTAAAACTGTCTTGAGGAGAATCAGAAAAGCCAGCAAGAACCGTGAGCAGTACTGAAGAGGGAGGCAGGCAGGCCTCGCCAGGTTGGAAAAATGTGCAGAAAATAACAAAGTGAGATTTGACTTGTTAAAGCACAAGTTTAAGCTCTAGGGAAAAACATGAAACATGGTTTTGATGTTTTGAAGTGGAACACAGTTGTGCTAAAGGAGCATGTGGGAAGGTGAGCAGCGCTTCACTGACTGGCTTCAAAGAAGATTTTAAAACATAAGGCATTATGGAGAGACTTCAGGTCCCAGGGAAGGAGGCAGTAATTCCTGTTTCCAGGAGACTGGATCTGTAACTGGAATTTTGGGGTTGGTTCTGATCTATTGGTTACCAAAAAAATAGAAGTAATTTAGCTAGAGTTCAGTAAAGGGCAGCAAAAATGGAGCTGGAAGGGTTCTAGACTGTCAGTTGTGCTTTGCAAGAATTAAACCTGGCTTGCTTGTCAGTGCCACAGCCAGGGGGGAGATGCAATAGTCTGCGCCTGTAGAACATGTAAAGACTAAGGCAGGAGAATTACTCATGGTAGTTACCAGCAACTCCTCAAAGGGAAAAACGTCCTAATTTTTCCTGTGCTGTGCAATAATCTCCAAAAGGAATAGTGAAGATAAAATTGTTGGTGCAGTTTACATCAAACAAGGAAATCAGTGTACGTAGAGCCTCTTAGGCTAGTACCATCTCTGGTTTACTCTACCGAAAATACCAGAGCAGCTCCAGGCTCAATGGACAATATACGCGTGAGTCACAGTTTGACCCATTTTCTCTGCTAGTTATGGCAAAACAGCCTGCCACACTTGCCATAGCCTGCATGCTATTTATGGCTGTATTTTGGATAGCAGCGGCATCCGTGTATACATGACTGTAACTCCATGTGAAATTTGGGAGGTGGATAGGAGCCAGCTGCCTTCACTACGGCAGACAGGCAGAGCTGCGGTTGCAGCAGCAGTGATGAAACCTGCTGGCTCTTGCCCACCATGTGTATGACCTACATTCAGCGAGCCTTTGGCTGCAGCAATGCTGCATGCCCTGGTAGTCTCCCTGTAAGCTCTGTGCTTAGCAGGGAGGAGGAATGGGGTGGGCTGCATGAGGGGCAGCAAAGTCCTCCACTCTTCCCCAACCCATATCCTAGATGCCAGATGTCGGTCCAGGAAGGCACTCCCCATGGTCTCCTTTTGCATTTGCTTTGTGGCATGCACCCCTGCCAGGCACAGCAGCTCACCCTCCAGGTGAAACCAAACCAGAAGATGTGTTCCAGGAGGACACCCAGTGCATTAGTGCTAGCAGTCACACAGTCTATGGGGTAGGCAAGAGCTGGGGCAGGTTCTGTGGACATGAGGTCCTCAGCAATGTTTCGTTCTGCAGACCAGCTCCCACTGCCCTGCACCACTTGCTAACATAAAGCCCAAGAGGAAGCTCTCTGAGGGCCCACGTGCCCTGCACGTGTGATAACCACTGCCTTATCTAGAAGCAAGGCAGTCCAGGTGCCTGTTCAGTGCCCAGCCTCTGGGCTGTGGCTGGAAGTCACACTGAAACAAGATTTCTGCTGAAGCAGGTATGTGTTTCATAAGAGTTAACAGCATTTCAGGAGCTTGGCAAGGCATCTGGAGCAAGTAAGGATTGGGGGGGGGTCACAGCTGACTTTGCATTTGAACTGGTGAGTTAGAAGAGAAGCTTGATAACACGTTAGGATTAGCAAAGGCATCCAGCCTTCCTTGCCTCCTTTTACTCCAGGCAAGCAGACCAGATAATGTAGCAACAGAACAACAGGAAAACTATAAATACTCAAGACCTTTTTTTGCTACTTGTTTGTGTATCTGTCAAGTTATCACAATGCAAACATGGACGGTGCTGATGGGCAAAGAGGTAACGGAGAGAAGACAGAAAACCAGACATACAAATTATTTCAGATAACATGGGAGCAACTTCTGCACTGGAAAGAATATTGTCTGGTGCCTTAGGCTTTCATTTCAGCATACTTGATGTATATAACTCGTAATAACATATGTGGGATAACAGCAGTGATTTCTGGGGCCAGGAATAAATTTGGGATTAAAATGAGATAAGTATCCTCCGCTGAGGCAGTCAAGAAGTCTGCCTGTCTCTTTACAGCACAAAGACATCAATCCCCATACTGCGACCTTTGCAGCAACCCATCCCTAAATCCTTGGAAATGGGTGCTATCTCCAGTAGGAGGGAGAAGCCCTCCTCTACCCCTGTGAGCAGCAGACCCCACGATTGTTCTTTGTCTCCCTTGGAGCAGGGCTTGGGTTCAGTGGAGGGTTTTTGCTTTCTGGAAGTTGAGCTGGCAGCTTCATTTGGATTATGTTTATAGTACCCTAGCGTGCTATAGCTGATGAAATGTAAATGATGGAGTCAATTCTGAGGGCTGTAAAATAAGTCCGGTGTTAGAAGTGCAAAAGCAAGTGTGCTTTTGCTTGGTGAAATATTTGTTGCTTTTCCAAAGGGGTCATTATTTCAATTTTCATGTGCATTTTCATCACTTAATGGAACATATTATTTTGCACATTTGCACAGCTTTTGAGGTAAGTGCTGGAACATAATACTGAAATAGTGCTCCTGCTTAATCCTTCCCGTGAACAGCACTGCCAACTTTGTTCACTCAGACTGTGGAGCCAGGCAAGGCAAAGGTCAGACACCACCATAAAAATGGGGAAATCCGGGATTTACACAAAATGCAGGGCCTCACAGCTTCAGAAAATGCTAGGTTCTTTCCTGGGCCTTGTGCTGCTCCCTGTCTGGGTCTCTTGGAGGTTCGCTTTTCTTTGGACTTACTGACTGAGTGATCATCCAGGTCTAGTTTTCTTGGCAAATTTGGGTGTGGGTTTCCTGCTTGCAGCTGGCTGATGCTTGAAGAGGGTGGGATATCCTCCCATACCACAAAGATCCCACCATGCTCAGAGTTTAGCAAGTGTTAAGAGAAAATAGTATTTTTTCAAGTGAAGCTGCCATCCAAAGGGAAACGTTTCCGTCAAATCCAGTTCCAGCAGCTCAGCTTGGACTTGTGGATCATATTTGAAGGATTTACCAGTGTATGCCAAACCCGGCATGGGTTAATTCCTTTTGCTACTGACTGGAAAGCCCAAGTCAATCTTTTCCTGAGACACATGCTATATTTAGTCAGGAAATGATAAATAATGCTATTTGAAGTACATTCTGCTTCTTCCCCTTTCCTCCCCCAACCCTTCTTCCTCCAAAATAACTACGAGATATAAATAATTTGTACATTTAACCTGAATATTCTTTGCCTACTTAGGTGTGCTCGCTTTCTGTCCCTACACAAAAAGTCACTAAGTGAGTTGAAAGTTGTTATTTTATTGATGTACAGTATAAATAAGTCACGCTACATGAGATGATTTGCAGTTAACGTGTGCATGCACGATTCTCTGTCCTCTGCTTTCTTATCTGCCGTGCCTTCACCGCTTGAACTGTTCACCCTAAGAAGTTAATTCACTGTTTGATATTTAAAGGGAAACATTTCTACCACTGGCAGAAAAAAAACCCATTGTGTGCCTGCAGTTTCTTGCTTCGGCTTTGTACTTGTTGATTTTCTTATTTTTTTTGCCAAAATATATAGATAGCTGCTTTTCTAGTAAAGCAGGAGTGTTTGCTTAATTAAACATTACATAAAGATGACATAAGAGACTTTTAATTAGTTTTTCATCCATGGAAATTTTTAAATAAAGCAAAATGTCTTTATTAGTAAGGATTTTTGTTTTCTTTTTCCCTGTGGAAACAAAACAGTCTTCCCTTTAGTGTGCCTCCAAAGTGATGGTGTTGATTTGGAAATCAGAAAAAAATATTTATTCCTTTCAAAAAACATTTTTTGCTGAAGAAAGTTTTCAAAAAAGCCCCCATAGGTGCAAACATCTTGCTCAACATCACTTGAGAAGTATGGATAAAACCTTGGATTTATGAGCTATGAAAATCTTCTAGGTCAGGTGTTTTTGATGGAAATCGCAGGAGACAGATCATACGAGTTATTCAATAATGCTGGGCTGCAGGATGTTTGTATCGGAGCAGCGTAGGGAGGCTGTAAATCAAAGGAGAGCTGGGCTCTGCGTCAGCAGTGAGTTAGCTGCTGAGGCCGTGTTCACTGGGAGCCCTCACGCAAGGACCAGAGCTCATGCAGATAGCAGGGGCGCTGTTTGGTAAGTGATGTTTGGCATGCAGGGTCAAGGTTAGTCTCATAAGAGGGAAAAAACAGACAAATCATCAGTTTTCAGTTTCTTTTTTTTTTGGGGGGGGGGGTGAAGAGGGGAAGGCCTTGCAAGTTTATCTATTTATTTATTTACTGTGAGGAAAAGACCCTCCAAAAAGTTTAAAGTTTCTTCAGAAAGGTGCTGCCTGGCTACTTGTTCTGGTTATCGAATCTCTCTGGTTGAATTTATCTTTTGAAGAGTGAAATGGATTTGGGAGAAAGAGGAGGAATGGTGCTAGTGGTGTGGGAACAGACACTTCCCTGCCTGGAGCCTAAATTGAGGGCTTTCTCAACAGGGATCTCTGCCAGGGAACAAGGAGAAAGAGACTACAGCTAATTGCTAAGGCTGGGATTCATCCTGTCTAATAGCAGCCCCCTAAAAGTGAGTTATCTGGTGTAGCATGCTCCAGGCTTGCTGTGGTGCCAGGGCAGAGCAGTGGAAGCTTGCAGGTGGGTAGTTGCTCCACCATGATGGAGGTGTCCAAAGTAAGCCATGGGAGCTACCCTCCAAAGGTGCCTGTCCCTGTTGACTCAGAGGACAGTGGACAACTGGATTAGGTCAGGCACTTCACTTTCTGACAGCTGGTGTTAGATGAGTTGAATTTCACTGTCTGGGGGAAGTTTTCAACAGGGTTTAGTCCCATGGGGGACTCCCTTAGGAGTTTTTATCAGTGCTGTAATGTCACCTAAACATCATTGAAATCATGAGTAGCTGAATATCTTTCCTTCCTTTGATAGGAGTTTATCCATAGGTATGCATATATATTTGTATTCTGTAAAGCATCTGTCAGGACCTTTCAGCATGCCTTTCCAGTCCATTTGAAAATCTGCCTCTGATACAGTTTTGCAAGCACCAAATTCTGCATGACACGTCACCTTCTGCAGCAGCTTTTATCCAGTGAGATCCACTGCCTAGCACTGCTGTGTCTGAAAGGCCATCAAGGAAGAAGTATCAGTGCAGGTGTTTAACGTAGGTACCAGGGCTTACTGAAAACACCATGTTCCTGAACTTCAGCATAGTTTTTCCAATTAAAAAGAGAAGGGTATGTTCTTCTAAGGTGGCTTGATTTGAAGGAAAAGACCAGTAGTCATTTTGTGAGACATACCAAGGTCTTTAATGACCACCGCTGGTTGGGACGTTAGCGTTTACAGCCCAGCAGTTCATCCCTCCACTGAAGAAAGACCAAATCCAGAATCATTAATTTAAATTCAATGTCCATGTCACCAGTAACTTAAATTAGGTATCTGAGCATGTAGCAGCGAGCACAGAAATATATTCCTCACCATAGCCAAGTCTGAGAAGGAGATGAACACTCACAACTCATACTGTAGAAAAGGGAAGTCAAGAGGTTTAATGGTATGTAGCAGTATTCTTGATATTTAGGGCAATTTCCAAAGTCAGTAGGGCTATCGTGGACTGATGGCCATCAGTCACATCTGTCCCTCTGTGTAGCAGAATCTGCTGCAGTGATCCTGCGTGTGAACACATGCACATGTGAGTTTAGTATTTGTAGATTCCTAACTCAGTTAGAAAATTGCTTCTTTAGGGGCAGCTGTGATCAGCATGACTAGCAACACCTGACCACAATGCCCTCCACTTGCAATTAAAGAAAACCACCATTTTCAAGTGCTTCAAACTCATTTCACTCTGTATTGGACTTTGTCTTGGATTTTCATGTGCTATTAAAGAAAAAAGAATATCTTCTGCCTCTGCAGTTTCCTCCCTTTATCCTCTTACTTCCAGTCGCCAGAACAGCACCTTTGTACTGCAGACAGGTACTGATGGTTAGCAGGAGGGTTTCAGCTTTGCATTGCAGATTACACAGCTGCATAATCTCCCGTCTAAGCAGCATGGTGATATGCAGTCAGCTGGAGGAGAGCTGGGAGTTCGGTATTTCTTACCTGTTTTCCAAATCTCTTTCATGACTCTGAAGAGACATGAAGAAGGGTGTTAAAATAAAAAGGAATCAGTTTATTCTTACTACTTTTTTTCCCCTCATGCCAGTGAATATTATGTGAGCAGCAGCTAGCAAATTTCTGCAGGAGTGCATTAATGGAGCAAGTATGTAGCGGTAGCTCTGAATAAATCATTTATGTGTGCACTGCAGACTGTGCTTCAGGGATTGGCATTAACGGTGGTGCACTTTCAGACAAACAGAGGAAAAGGCTTTCACCCAACTTTTTACTGAAACCTCAGAGGAATAAAACAGGTCAGCAGTGAATATTAAATTAACTTTCGGCCATCCTCCAAAGTGATCTGGCCTAGTTAGGAAACATCAAGAAGGGAAGAAAGCTTTGCTTCTTCACATCCTGATTTCTCCAGGGAGGATAGAGAAGGAGATCTGTGTGCGTCGTTACAGAGGCAACCTGATTTTATAAGTCAGCAGGTCTTCCATATGTACAGAGACAGTCCCATGCAAAGCTGCTTAACACCTGCATGTGCTTTTCTTGCAGTGCTGAAGCAATATTTAATCCACCTGCATTTTTTAGTGCTAACTTGTATAGTCTTATGAATATGACTAGATCGACAGGGTGTTTATTCAGTTGTGCAAGATCATCAGTACAGCCTTATCAGATGGAGCATAGTGTGACTTTGCTGCCCTTGCCTCCCCAGGGCATGTTATAGTGTTGGTCCCTCACTGGAGTGTATATCTCCTTATCTCAGCCACATAAAAGCCTAGCAAGGCTGACTCCAGTGGAAACTACTTAGCAGCTGCCAGAGATACTGCATGGAAATACCACCCTCCATTTTCTGCATTTTTGATGGCTGCCCAGAACACATAATTTGGTTTAGGAAATTACACTGTTTAGTATAAGCCCTTCTGACACACATCTCCAGCTAGCAGTTGGAAACACCACTGCAGGCCATAAGGGAACTGTATGCCTGTGCATCTTGCTGGGGGTACTGGTGTTCCCGCTGTTTGTTAGTGAGACCCTTGTGCTATGCAGCATGGAGAGTGCAGCCTGGCCAAGGAGCCCAGCTCAGCCACCCTGACTTCGTGCTGTGGGGCACTCCAGCGCTTCCACGTTAGTGCTCTCCAGGCACTGAATCTTTCTAGTCTGGGAGAATTTTCTGATGGCAGAAGAAAAGCTTTTCACAACTGACTTTGCTGGATCAAACACGTTATTCCCTCTGGGATTGCAGGGAAATTATGGATTTTAAAAATCGTAATTTATGCTCAATAATGTCACAAGCTCAGAGCTGGATGCACCCAAGGAGGACATGGAGGTGCCAAAGCACTCAGCTGTCCCTCTGAAGCCTGCCCTGGGCTCCTATTCTCAGCCCCCAGCCCTCACTGGGAACCTGCTGGGCACCAATGGCTATGGCAGACAAACTCAGCCATCTCCAAGGCTTTAGGGCTGTTTGCGACCTTGACCACCTTTAGGCAATGGGCTTCTTCCCCAGGCTTGAAGGGCTAGCTGCTGAGCCACCGAACCCTCAGTTATTTTCCACATCTGGTTTGATTCTCTGCAGATAAACAGCAGCCGTGCCATTAACAACAAAAACTTAATTCACTGAGGTTTGTTCAAGCACTGAGAGCAAATATTTTTCCTGTGCGGCTTGGGGTCACTTTAAGGGAAAAACAGGGCTGGAGGTATATCGCCCCTTTAAAATTTATTATTACTTCCTAGAGAAAACAAAATGTAAAGCACCTTTTCCTTCCATTTGTGAGGTTATTTTTATGGAAAAATTGCTGTCTTGGGAAGGAAACATTGCTTTGTGCCTGACTTGGGATCAGAGAGAGGATTTGAATAAATATATGGATTAATTTACCTTTTTTCTTTTAATGAAAACCCTCATTTGTAAGTCATACCTTGATAAAACCCCACAGAAATATTTGGTCTGTTATTCTGATGTCTGCTCCAACTCGGTGCCAGGACTTACACACAAAGGGAAGGGATGGAGCATCAGGCAAGTACCGCAATTCTAAGTATTTTAGGAAATGTCTGTGGCTGCATAAGCTGCTGATTCCCTTTGCTGCTGCTTGGGAGACTGAAGCCCCTATGTAGGTCACATTCTCCAAGGCTGCTGCTTCCCTTACAGCCAGACCTGCTGTTGACTTGGGCTGTCTTAATGCATCAAAGAGCCTCCGCTATGCTTCAGCTCCCCTTCTGAACTCGAGCTGCACTGCTCAGCTCTTCTTGTAATCGCTGAGGTGGGTAACCTGACCAGGGGAGCTCGAGCATTAATCACAGCCTTTCTGCTTCCCCAGGCGGAGGAGAAAATTTCTCATTTTACCATCACCGTTGTTACTTTTAAATCTTTGAAATCTCTCCCTCAATCTCCTTTCCCACCTTTTCTCTTCTTTGGTTTCCATGTCTCATAACCCAGTTACTGTTATCAATGCAGTGAACCAGAAGAGGTAGTTAGGACTTCTTTTTTTTCATTATTATCATTAAAAGCTACTTTTAAGAGAACAAATGTGCACCCACAGAAAATGAAGATAGGAATGCTGCTGGAGGACATTTCTCTCTGCTGCACAGCAATATTAACATCAGAGCTACCATTAGGTGAGGGAGCAGCCTATTAAACAGCCAGTGGGTTTGGGGTAGGGATTGCTCCTTTGCTGAAAATTACTATTCCTCCTTGCCGTACTACACAGCATCACCTCTGTATGTGGGGATCAGAAACCAAAAGGCTGGAAGCACGCAGCTGACAGGTTCTCAGAAAACCTAAAGAAGAATTGCAGAGAGGTGCTGGCCATTTGTCCCTCTTTGCTGTATTTTCCATGCCTGTCATTACAGTGCTTAGCCTTGTGAGCAGTGCAGCGTGGGGTCAGCCTCTTCTGGCCTTGACCCGGCCAGGAGAGCGGCATGTGTCTGCTGTAATTGGGAATTGCCTGACGTGCAGTGAGTTGCAGCCACTGCGCTTGGGCAGAAGGAGATGCTCTGTGTATGATGGGAAGAAATGGCTGGTTTTAATCACATCTGTGGGTTTTATTTTCCTTTTTCTTTCTAGCAAATTTTACCAGTTGTAATTTTTTTTTTCCTTTGCTGGCCAGGTTATTTCTTGAACATTCCCTCCTCTCCCAACCATGGCAGGAATGTTTTCCAATGTCTTTGCCGTTAAGACAGAGCAGAAGCCAAGTAAGAAAACTGAGCTTCCCCAGGGCAGGAAAGCGTTAACCCCCTGTCAGGATGGCCAGCAGGAGCTGGGGGATTACTGCTCCCCACTCCTATTTGCCACCCAGCTGGGCCATGGGGAGATTAGGAGGACGGGGTCCTGGGGCTGGGCCATCTGTATGCCTGGAAAGGGAACGAGAATGCTACCCAGAGGCTGGGTCTGCTGCCTTGCTGGCTGGGACTCAGTGGGTGCCATGGAGGACAAAGCAGCCCACTGTGCAACAAGGAGCTTTAGTAAAGGCATAGCAGAGCATGCAGCTATGGCCCTGAGCTGCTGTGGGCTGAGGAGTGCAAGTAGAGCCCATTTTCTCCCAGGGTTTCCTTGCGGGTGCCGCTGGTGGAGGGAGGATGTTTTCCTCAAACTCCTGCTGAGCAGAGCTCACTTTCCCGCACAGAGTTGCACCTCATTTTAAGGATGCCTCCTCCCTTCTTTTTTTCCATTTCCAGAGCCAAGGAATGCAGTAAAACTTTCAGTAACAGGTACTTCTTATCAAACCTGATTTACAGAGTGCTCAGGCTTTGCAGTGTTTGTCCTTGCTTTCTGTGAGTTGGCAAGCCCGCCTAAGTATTTCATTTTTACGATTTTAGTTTTTGTTTGCACACAGCCAAGAGGCTTACACGAGTGGGGGATTCATGAAGAGCCCAGAGCCCTGCCCTGCCCTGCCAGCTAGTGGGCTGTGGGGCGAGAGCAGGGAGCTGGGTAATGCTGAGCTTTCGACTGGCTCTATGCCTCCTCCCCAGGACTCTTGGTTAATGGGTGGATGTTTGCCATTTGTCAAACAGTGCTAACCAACTGCAGATAGTTTCATGGGGCAGTGGAGAAAGATGGCACAGTTCTTGTAATAACCTTATCTGAAATTCAGCCATCCTTCAAAGCTAGCTGATAGCACTTCTGTTTATTTTTCCTCCTCTCCTAGCAAACATTGGTGGGAGCAGGGTGAGGGTCTCTGTTATTTTTTTTAATGACAGCACTGATATCGCCTAATTGGTTTGGTGATAAAATCTGTAGAAGAAGGCTGTAAACCCTTTCTGATTTGTTCAGTTCTGCTGCCGTGGAGAAATAGGTCTATTTGTCTGCTCCTTGCAGAAAAAAAACATGCAGACTGGGCAGGATTATTTTTGTTTTTAAATTAAACACCAAATTAAATAAATAAATGAATAAGACCCCAGGCAAAATGCAGATTCAGTCAAACATTTTTTGCATCAGATGCATGATCACTTTCATAAGGGGGATCCCGCTAAATGCTCAGAGGGAGGGAGATGTAGGAAAGAGGGCTGGAGAGGGAGTAGCAGGACGAGGCTTGATGTGTTTAGCTAGACAGTTAGCTCTTTCAGCACTTTCTTCCGTAACTTGAAGGGTCGGTAGGATAGGGTTTAGTTTTGTTGTTAAACCTCATTAGTGTCAAATCTGTCAATGCCTAGTAAAGATTACACTAATGTGTAAGCCTTTGGGGGCTCTGTGTGTGTGTGTGCATGCACGTGCAACTGTATTACTAGCAAATGCTAGCGGATTAAAGGGGAGGTCAATAACGTATCGCTTTACACTGTGTCCAGGGTTGGTCATCTTAAAACACTGTCAGTGGGTGGATGGCACCCGATGACAAAAATCTCAGTCATCCAAGTGTTAATGACTTAACCACACACCCCTTTTTACAGTTCCCCTGGAAATAATGCATGTGCCTTCTGCTGTATTCAACACAGCTCTTTTCTTTGGCCTGACGCTATTGCTATATAGTGACACCTCCCAGTGGCACTCTGCAACATTTCACTGGAGTCCGCACAGAACTGCTGCTTGACAGGTTTATGAAATCAAGTGCTATGTTTGTGCAAATGAAGCCTTATAAAATGTAATCTAGCTTTGTTGGTACCTTCTTTCCAGAAATCATCACATATTTGGGTCCCTATTAATTATTGATTAAGAGCAAGCAAGTACTTTCTAATTATGTATTCAGTATTTTGGCATTATGCTACAAGTTTCCCAAAGGTAGCGACGTTCTATAGCTGAAGAAAGCAATGTCCTCTTCCAGATGTTGTTGCTGTATTAATGGGTTTGTGTTGCAAAAGTAATCTCTCTGGTCTGTTGGTGTAATGGTATGCAACACCTGCTGAAAATGTCCAGGGACTCCACAGACCTGGAATATAAAACTTAGACATGTTTTCACTCAGGAAAAAAAAAAAAAACCAAAACAAAACAACTACAACAGGATTTGGGGGAGATTCAGATACAGTTTAATTATGGTAAATTACCAGATTCCCCACCGTCAGCAGAGCCACCTCCCCCCATCTCTGTGTTCAGTGGTCTTAATTCACCTCAGCTTAAAACTTTCCTCTTTTAATGGCTTTCCCTGAGTTATAGGTGCCACTACTTATCACGTGGATGAGTATTTGCGTGGTAGCGAGCACACTGGAGCATCTCTGCAGGTATTACTTGCTATGTCATTGTGAGCCTGTTGTGGGTGCTCCCTTAATTAGAAACAGTCTGCAAAGACAATTTTGTTTTGTATAATAGGGACTTTCTTGGTTCAACTGAACTCAATTCTAGGTCTTTATGTATGTCATAAATACATTCCCAGCTAAAATAAAGGTCAAATTGTAAAATAATTATATTAAAGGAATGCAGACCCTGTGACAGACAGACAGGGCTATTTTTCTTTAGCAGCTTATTTTGGGTTCAGCAGGGATGGGATAGATTCTGTCTTTCTGGGGAAGTGGAACTGATGTATAGCAAATGCAGCCACACTCTGATGATAGCTACTCTGGAGTAGCTGCCTTTGTGAACTGCCTTCCAGAACAAATAGGGAATTAAGAAATGATGAACATTGTGCTTCTTGTATAAATCTATTTTTGTTATGGAATAGAGAGTCCTCATGGGAAACTACACAAAATGGCCAGAGAGAAATACCATGTGCTTGTCAAATACCTCATATTAAAAAAGGCTTTTGAAATCAATTTGCTCCAAAGCAAGCAAGAACTGCATTTCAGTTTAACATAAAGAGTCTGTGCCCTTTAATAATGCATCTTTATGTTAATTGGTACAATTTGATCTGTAGACCACACCTTAATCATAACAAGAGATGCCGTACTCCTCCAGTAGTTCTGCTAAAGTCATCCCCATGGCAGAAACGGTGGGGCCAGTCTGGAGCAAGATAAGACACGTAAGAGAGCTGTCAGGATTTGATCAATGAAATTAAGAAGAAAGATGGGCAGACTGTGAAACACAAGGCTGCGGGGTCCTCTGTCTGGCTCAAGCCAGCGAGTGCAAAGAAATTCAGACTTGCCGTCAGCTAAAGCTCCAGCACAGCCCTTTGACATTACTGTGTAGTGCAGCAAATCTGTTTCTCGTCATGTGACGCTCCACCGAGACCTCTTGCTATGCTTAGCTGAGAGTTTTGAACGTCCTTGCTTTTGTTGGCCTCTGTCGAAGTCCCTCAAAACCAGTTGATCTGAGATTTTACTCTGCCGTCGCCAACTATCCTGGTTGTTGTTGGACAGCAGAAAGCGAGCAGCAGCTGGTGTAACGGTGGATTTTGTATTAATGCAGTCAGGGTAGCAGGGCAGCGGCTGTGCTGCCTGTGCAACCCCTGGCAGGGCATGGGCAGGGTGAAAGGAGGACTGCTTTGCTCTACTGGTGTCCAAGAAAAAGAGCAGCATGAAGGAAGATCTCTAATTCATAGCCATCCTTGTGCAGCAGGATGCCTAGATGCACTCCTCTTACCCCTTGGGGCTTTGAGGCAGTTTCCCTACCCTGTACACAGTCACCTCTGGAGCTTTTTTAATGCTAGGTGCAGAATAGGAAGTCAGGTGCCTGTCCTGGTGCTCATGCCTGGCATTTCAGAGAGTGAGTGATAGATACGCACTCAATTTTGCCCCTGGCAGATCTGTGCTCACTATCATAAGTGAGCAGTAAATGAGGAATGGAGTCATCCTCTCCCCTGTTGAAATCTTCACATCTGGCCTTTGGATGCCTCTTACAGCCCCTCATTTGGGAGAGCTTCCACTCCACTAAGGTGGGGATACACAGGTTGGCATGCACCTGCAGGTGAAGCGTGGGGCAGTAGCAACATCAGACCTGGGAGGAGGTGGCTGTGGATGGACATCCCAAGTGCTTATGCCTATGTTCCTTACTCCTGCAAAGCTGTCAGAGAAGGATGTGGTACTCATGTGCACCTCATGGTAAGGCAGAAGCACAAAAATAGAGGAATGTGCAGGAGTCTCCCTGGCTTTGGGCTGGACTCTGAAACCCAGTCACAATTTCTCAACAGCACAAGTGAAGTGCCAATGTCAGGCATGGATAAGATGAAGGAAACAAATGTTTTTGCAAACAGGGAGAAAGGAGGGCTCCATGGAAATGCCTCATTCCCCTTCTTACATGATTACACCCACAAGTAGTCAGGAGGAAACTGATTTACGTTTTGAGTGCACAGTAAATCACTGTGAGAGCCAACGCCCTGTCTGTGCTATACTCACTGGGAATGGCCCCTGGCCACCAGCAACTGCAACTGCCAAAGTTTTCTATCTCTGGAAGACTCAACAGCAATTTGGGCTTGGGTGATGAATTTCGAAATGCAACTGTGCTGTGAAGCCTGCCTGGAGCATACAGTCAAACAGCTGGCCCGTGGCTGCAGGAGATGATAGCAGGTCCTGGCTTCATCGAGAAGCAAGAGCACTGCCGCCCAGCCTGCGGCGGCTGGGGGGCCAGTGGCACCCATGTGTGTGTGCCTTGCTGGGCTTGGAGAAGAGCTAAAGGAATGAAGGCTTGATGTTTTCGGAGGGGGCTGTATGCTCAACACTGTAAAGACACCCAGGGACAGATATGCCAACTTTTCTTGAGAGTGTAGGGGAGCCTGGAGGCTCTCTCTGTCGTGAGGAATTAACTGTACTGGACTATATAAAGTGGCCCATGGACTTCTGCAGAGGTATTGTATAGGAGAGACTGGGAGACCAATGCAAACCTGCCAGCATGGTGACTCCGATCCCAGTGTGATTCCTGAGCAAACCCCGTGGGCAGCACTGCCCTTGAGGAAGATGCAGTCCAGCTGCCTCTCATCCCTGGCTTTGGGCTGCAGGGTACAGGGTGTTCCCACCTGCACCAGCTGCCGCCTGGTGAGAGCCCTACCCTTGGCCAGGGAACACAGAGCTTTGCTGGAGGGTTCAGGAGAGACCGGTAATGGGTGCATTAGCCGAGAAGCTGCCAGGCGTGGAAAGCATCATAAAATATGTCTAGCAGACATTCAGCAGTACAGGATGCAGTACAGGTGTCTAAATCCTTCCTGCCTCCAGCTGCTGCCCCAGGGGCCTATTTTGTGTTGACCAGCCCCATACAAATATGTTGGAAACCCTAGAGCATCTCAAATGGTACTGGACACTGTTGTTTAAGCAACTAAACCCCACCCTTAGTGGTTTCCTCAAGATCATATATAAAGCCTCTGTAAGAGCTGGGACCCAAGCCCAGACCTCTTCACGTGCTATCCAGCATTTCGATCACTGGAACGTGCCCTCTTTCAAGAATGAACATATCCATATGGTGGGTTTGGTTGGATTTATTTTTGCTTTGCTCATTTTGAAATAATTTGACTAGCCAAGGGTCATTAAGGGAAGTTTTGCAGTGGATGACAAATGCTTCTCCACAGTATATGTCGTGTACGGAGAAGGGGTCGAAGTCCTTTCACCTAACCTTATTATTTTGTTTCAGCCTTCAGTGTTATTAAGTCTTCAGTGCTGGGTTTTGGAAGGAAATGCACATACTGTTTTAATATCCTTGTGCCAAGTCTCGCCCTGACTGTGCGGCTGCCTTGGGTTGTTTGTTCTCCTGCTTGAGAAAATGTCTGTGTGAGCCTTCAGTATGAAAATCATATGAGACAGAATGAGAGGGAGAGAAACCCCAGATTGAAAGAAAGTACACAGGGAGGTGGAGTTTAGGAAAGCAGCCTCACGCGTGGCATAAGACCTGATGGAAGTCTCGGCGAGACAGCCTGAAAGTTCATCTGGTGTGCAGTGAGTGCAGCAGTAAGGTTTTCAAACTGGCTGTTTAGTGCAGGGCTTTCTAGGATCAAAAGATCGCTGTGCTGCATATTTGGAGCGACACCTGACAGTGGGGAGAGCCTGGTATCTCAGCTGTCAGTTTGAGGACTTGGTGAGTTGCTGAGAGAAGCAAGAAAATTGGGGGCCTGGGATGGAGAGAGGGGAATAAACTGAATTTGGAAGCGTGAGATCAATAGTTTGTAATACCACTTTGGCTGAGGCTTGTATCATCGAGTGAGAAACCTGCTGAAAACAATTATCTGAAAAAATGAAGCTGCTCAGATTTCTGCTTTATAAGTCTCTCCATTAATTTTATCCCTCTCCCCATCCGTTCTATGAGTGCCATGTCCGGTCTAATGAGACCCCCTTCGTTCTTCTCGTTTGAGCAGCTGTCCAAAACTATGCCTGTTGAAAAGGGCTTTTTCAGCCCCAGCAGCTCCCGAGGGATCTGGGGGCAGAGAAATAGAGTTCAGAGGAGCAGTGACTACTTGTGAGAGTTAATGAGGGGAAATGAACTCATTTGTGATGCTTGTAAACTTGAAACCCAGTTACAGGGAGGGGGAGAGGGCTGGGGCATCCATCTGGTTACAACAAACAGAGACGTAGCAAGCTGGAGAGGGGCAGGCTGCAGGCTCTGGAGAGCCTGGCCATTTGCAGAGCCCTGTTTGTGGCTCTGCAGATGGGATTCCTTTGAACGAGAGTCCAAGTTATGATGAAAAAAATGTACATGCCATTTCCAAAAATCCTATCCCAGGGCTTGGATGCTGACAGAATGCTTTGTATCCCAGAGGTGCTTTGTACCCTCAACTTGCAAAGCCCTGTGAGCCTTTAGCCTGGCTTCCTGCTGTGGCTGCCTTTAGTGGGATGGCACTGATTGACATCAGTCTAATCCCTTATCTTTATGACAGGTACTGCAGAGAGCTGAAGCACTACCAAACTGAGAAAGCTTCATAGGCCACCACTTGGTGACTTGCACTTTACATAACTTTGTTGCCATATTATATTTCAGCACTTTCAAAAGCAAATATTAAGGAAAGACACGTATGACTAAAATGTACTGTTTTGTTCCTAGTCTTCCCCTAACAGCATCCCCTTCCTATACCCCCTTCTCTTTGATCCCCAAAAAGCCAGCTACGGCTTTAAATAAACTGTAAGTGGGGACACGGCTCTGCTTGATGTCTGGCCTGCAATGGAAGTAATGTGTCACTTCTAATTTTGTGTGGGTGCAGAACAAAGATGCCTGTGACCAATCCGCTGTACAGTGCCCTGGTTTTGTTTGAACAGGGAGCTTTGCTGAGAAGCATATTTCAAAGGGCCAGGGAAGCAGATCTTAAATGCTGTCAGAGAGAAATGATTTTACCTTTTTTAATTCCCATTCATGGTATCTTGCACTCCTACCTCATGGATGCTCTGCAATAACCTTGCAGAGTAGAGTAGATGGCATGCCAAAGACTGGCTCAGCTCGGTGGGTCTCCATCCCAGGCAGGTATTGACCCATATTAAGTCAAGTCAGCCAAAGTGGCTGCACATGGGCATGTTTGCAAATAGAGGAAGGATAGAAACAGAAAAGCAACCAGGCTGCCTGTAGCACTGCTCAGTTACAACCAGCAAAGCCTAACCACATTAGTCTAACCAGCTTCAGTCGCTGTTTCCAATGCCAAATCAAAAGGCACTAGGTCTGTATGAGCTAATACTATCTATGTAGCTGTTGGCACAACATTTTTCAAGAGTGCAACAACCAGGAAAAGACTTTAATAAAATTAGTCCCAGATTTACTATGAATAGGAGTTTAGCCAGGTCTCATAGACGCTAGCAGGGAGAAAATATTTTCCTAGCGAAAAGCAATGTAGTTGAGTAAGGAATTGCAGTAAATTGTTGGGATGACTTCCAGTTGTAGACTGTGGTGAGTAAATGAGGTAGGTCATGCCTCCCTGGCAGCCTGGGTTTCAGTTTCACATCAGGCAGTTCCGTATCACTATGTCTCTTCTGCACCATTTGCTTCATATACTTTATGTACATTCTTCCCCCACTTCCACTCTCGTTTGTACATATTTAATCATAAAATCCCTCTGCCTTTCTGGTTCCTTGCATTTGATGTGTGATTTATCCTGGTTACTGCCTTTGGGAGCTGGTCCTTGATGAAAAGGGACAAAGAAGACCATTAAGCTATCTTGCTTTGTACAAGGCATTATTTTTTCCATCTGTCAAAATTAAATGGTGCTTGGGTTTTTGCCTTGGCTTGTCAATATTTCCGCAAAATTCAGGGCTGTCTAATGAAAGTCAGGGAAAATAGTTGCACGATGACATTCCCTCGTATGTTGTCGTGGTGTCACATGGCTCTGTGTAAACGTTTGGGCTTTATTTTGCTTTTTAAAGATTGATCCACAAAGAGGATTACCACCACTGCTTACTGCAGCCCTGCCACTGCTCTTGCACACATCTACCTGTCACCAGCCTGCCCAAATAGCCTGCTGTCTTTCTGAGAGAGCATATTAGCACTGATTCAAATGTTTAATATATAGAAGGCATTTGGGGTATCCACAGCCTTGCCCTTGCCCAGGTTCATCCAGGCATCTTAATGGCTGGGACCTCACCTCTGGCTGGGACAGGATTTCACCACTGTACCATCTCCAGATGGAGGTGACCATTATGGCCTCTCATGGAAAAAGCCTTGTCACAGACTATCTCCCTTTCCTACAAAAGAGTCTGTCTTAAGGCTGCTTATCTCTAAAAAAAGCAGCCATTTGTTTCCAGAACATGAAGGCTCAAGGTTTTCTCCTTTTTCTCCTTCCTCTGTGGCTGTTAGGAGCAGCACGTGAAATCAGTTCAACATTTGATTATGTACATCCCTCTCTTTGCTTTCCCAGAGTGACAATGGGGACAGGAATGAAATACAACTGTTCTCCCCTTGCACCATCACCAAGGCAAGCACAGACACCGAGCTTTTAAGCTATTTTTTAGCTAAAAGCAACAGGAAGTCAGAGCTTGTCAGAAGAGACACCTTGTCCCTCAGTCAAAGACGCATGCTCAGGTGCTTTCTTGCTCCCGCTTTCAGTCTGGAAGGGAAATTGTGTAGCAGACATAGCTTTTAGAGACACACAGCAAACTGCGATAAGACTGAGAAATTGGGATTGGATGTATCCTTTCCAGGCTCTTTTCTCCCCCACCTTTGCACAACTGTGTCCACCCTCACTCCTTCGGCCACCTCCTCATCCTCTGCAGAAGAGCCACAAGCTCCAGATGGATGGCTCAGCCCCACTGACGCAGGCTGGTGCTTTTCCGGTTGTAGCACAAATATAGCACTTTTAGCTCACAGGGCAAATGATGATCTGCTCCTTCATAGCTGACAGATGAAACAAACGGATATGGAAGAATAAATATAGAATTCCCATGATTGTCTTAAATTCTATGTAGGTTGAAAGGAATTGGGGTGGTTCTCCTGGGACAGCAGATGGCAAACTCAGTTGGGTATAATTCCCATTGGATTCTTGGTTTTGTGGTCACTGCTTATAGAGGTCACTAATCCCATAGCTTGGCTTCTCCCTGGGGGT
The DNA here is from genome assembly GCA_026283785.1 of Coracopsis vasa. Taxonomy (NCBI): domain Eukaryota; kingdom Metazoa; phylum Chordata; class Aves; order Psittaciformes; family Psittacidae; genus Coracopsis; species Coracopsis vasa. The sequence goes on along the minus strand of JANHGB010052494.1, from coordinate 42,560 downwards.
CACTAAATGCATTGTTTTGGATTTTGGAAATCAAACACAGTATGTTAGAGTGGTATGTGCTAAGTGCTCTAAAAGGAAAATCACGTGTAGTGTTTTAATATGTATTACATCTCAGACTCTTGACAAGACAGGCACATAGATGATGAATGTAATTTGTCAGTAAAATTCACTGGATATATCTTCAGGGTTTAACTCAGTATCAAAGCAGGAAGGCAGCACTGAAAGTGTAGCACTGAAAATCAGTCTCCTCAATCCTTTTCCATCAAGTAGTATTAATTATTAGATAAGTAATGATGACTTGTACCAATGCAGTCAGTACTCAGTGATAGCTCCCTAGATTGTTATTTGGATTCGTATTGGGTAGAGCCTGCTGCAAAGCACATGGTAAATACTACAGGATTATTGCAGTTCTGCCTTGTCAGAATATTCATGTCAGAATAGGTTAGTTGTTGCTGGATGATTTACAGGTGTTTCAGATATAAGTTATGCTAGGACAATGACATGGTTACTATTTTAAGCAGTGGGTTACTTGAATGTGACTTGTATTTCTATTCATGTTAAAAATCCTTACAGTCTTTCCAAGCAGTTATTAATATGTGTTATAACAACTGCGTTTGAAAAGCAAAGCCCTGGCAAGCAGAAATACAGAGTTGCCAGGCTAAAAGCAAAATATAGTAAGTCAAACATCAATATTTATGACACAGTCAGTAGTTCTGCTGAAATAAACAAGAAGAAAATCTTGTGAAAAAGCATGCGGAAGGCTGGAAACACTAGTGAGAGGCAATAAACATAATATAGTTACAATATGAAACTCACATAACTCAGAGCTTGGCTCTTCTAAAGAAGAACCCGAGCACAATTACCTTTGGCTAAGCAAAGGCTTCAGACAAATGAAGCAAATGAGACACTGTTGGGCAAAAGAAGGGTCGGTGAGAGGACCTTTTTCTACAATCCTTATTTTGCAGCTGCTACCCGAATAGGATTGCAGTTGAGGCATTACTGAATTACATAGAAATGGATGGAGCTGCATATCCAAGTCCTTTAATTAACAAGTTGTGAGTTAAAATTACATTATGAATCCAAAATATTTATACAATTCCTATTTAAAAACCACTTCCATTCTGCTTCTGGTGATAAATAGACAAATAACTCAGTACTTCTACAACAACTTTTATCATTACAAGACTTGTAGAGCACGTCATAATTCTCCCAAAGCAAGCGTTGTACACCCTGTCACCCTGGGGTGGCATGGAAGTTTAACGGGATAGTGGGAATAGTAAACAGGTAAAACCCTGTCACCCAGGGAAGGACTCAAGATTCAGTTCCAAGTTTTGATTTTCAGTTCAATGGCAATCCAGGTTCCGTTTCATAGCCTGATGTACTATTTAAACTAGGAGAAAGAAACTTAATGTCCTAGTGAGTAGAAAGTTTTACTTCCTGTTAGCTGATAAGACCTCAAAACAAACTAGGATCAGTGTTGAAAAACGATGCCACAGTAGCGTATTGCACAGTGGATGGCACACTGTTCTTGTAGGTGTGAAATACAGCATCAGATTCCTCCAAGGAGAGGAGAGTTTGCATCTGTGTCTCCTGTGCTCTAGGTTGTTATGGTCACTGCACTGTTGTAGACCTGGGGGAATACAGTTTTCACTAGGGGAGAGTGATGTGGAAAACCACATATTTTCTTCAATCTGTGAGAAAAATGAATTTTCCGAGTTGTTATTTTGCACCCTGTGTGGATCTGGCCCAGTTCGTCCAGGAGGGCCGTGGTGGCTGGGGAGGGGGAAAAGGGACAATCATGCAGACACCAGGCTGTGTGATCCCATCCCACTTGTTTCTGTAGGAAATGAGGCTACAAGCTGCTTGTATGGTGCATGTGTGCAGCTGAGCAGCACCCTGTAATCACGGTAGTGAAAAGAGCAGAAACCTGTAATAATCTTCACCAGCAAGTACCTTGATAATTTGTAGCTGCCACTACTTACAGCATATTTAGGACCTGGCCTTTTATAAACAAGGCACCAGCAGATGTAGCTGTGGTGGCCTTTGCTTGGGACCTGTCCCCTGGATCCACCAGAGTTGGGCAGCCTGGGGCAGAGCAGGAAGCCCTCAAGTAGGGTCTCTCCTCCTCAGCCACCAGGGTCTCCATTTCTCATTTTCCAGCTGCACCTTGCTGGTGTGTGTCTGTTTATGAGGGGCCTGAATAAGAAGGATATTCCCAGTAAGGATATCCAGGGTCAGTGGAGTTGTCATCACTTGCCAAATGGTGGGATGCTTGAAGCTGCCCCCGCTGAGGACAGCCAGCTCCTCTGAAACAGGAGCAGCAGGCTGGAGCTGCTCCCATTGTACCATGGGTACCATGCAGTCAAATGGAACAGGAAGAAAAATAGGCAATGGAAAATTGGCACTGAGATTTCCTCTGAGAGGAATACCTCAGTGTTCTGCTGTCTCCTCTTGTGTCAGGTCAGCAGAACTGCTACTGGGTCTTATTTTTTCTTTCTTTCCTTGAGCAGGTAAAATAGAGGGGTGGGAGAAATATTCACACTGCTCCTGCTTAAAAGCTAACTTTTATGTAGTCCAAGTCAGCTTTGAAATTGAAACCTCCCTGGGATAATGAAACAGGAGAGGCTGAATTCCTGTTTAGACTAACACTGTTTGGTTGAGGGCAGTCTTTACTCGGGAGTAATTTGGGAAAGTGACAGGCAGCCCTGACCTTGATTTACTTTGTAACAGTTTGGGTTGAAATGGCAGAGTATTGAAATTTAAGATTTTTTAAAAAATTGCAGGGACATCATTAAAGAAGAGGACTTTCAGTTCTTCCTTTCAGTACACGCTGTAACGTTACAAAAATAGCAGAGGATGTAGATGTCTGACGTTTATCTGCTGCCTTCTTCATATCTGTTACCAGACTTGATTGCATTTGAAGACTGGTCAAAGCAGAAAAGTAGATTCAGGACTCAGCTCACCTCTGAATGATTCTCAGAATGGGAAACACCCATTTATACGATATAATACATTTGTTAAACTGTGCTCGTGGGAGGCATAGTGCTAGATTAAAGAAGATCGTGGAAATGCTGAATGAGGTGCATTTGCTAAAGCAAGTGGAGAATTCATACAATATGGAGCATATTCTACTCCATTTACCTTGGAGATACCCCAAGGTACACTGAAATGCATACACTGAGGCAGGGGTGCTACTTGATGCTCATTTATTTGAGCTCTGATCTTCAACTCAATCACCCAAATACTTGAAACAATCTGTGTTTGCCAAATGAAACTGTTAGGTTAACGTCAGTATAGTAGGGGGGAAAGGATGGGAGAGATGGGCAAGCTCCTTTCTGTCTGGAAGCATTTCTAACTCTTTGATTGGGAGTTTTGGGAGCTGTGGATGTAGTTTCAGCCCTCATTTATTTAGGTTGGGTTCCTTCCACCCCCCAATGCCGCACTTAGTTTGCCTGGTCTTTCTTACAGGAATGGGTTTGTTTGCTTTCCTACAATAACATCTCATAACCGGGAACCAGCATGGAACTTGTTGGGTTTGGGAACTGCTATAACCAGTTGGCAGTCTGCAAATGTTTCTGGCTGCTGATTAAAACAATGCCATTGCTTAGGAGAACCAAAGTAAAATGAGAAGGGCATGTTCAAGGTTTCATCACGGGATAAAATACCTATGCATTTGAGTTCCAAGGTGCTGATAGATGCATGAGGAGCAGATTTAGGAAGAGAAAACAGAAACACCAAACAAATTGTCCCATTAACCAAGAAATAAAGACTTAAGGTGCATTTGTTCACTTCTTCTTTATTCTCTGAAACGCTCCCTTCTTTCTCTGAAAAACCACAGGACATCCTTCCCGTTCCCAGGGCAAGGGGACTACTGCTAGCACAGAGCCAGCCAGCCAGCCAGTCAGTTCCCAGTGGAAAGTGCAATAGTCGAATTTTACTTGGCTGTCCTCAGTGAGAATAGCACTGATTTGTTAATTTTGCCACCTAAAGTTTATAGGAACTTAATTATATAGAGCATAATAAAATTATTCTGGCAAATTTGAGCAGGGAACTCAGAAATTAGGCTGGGATGCAGGGGACAGGCAGCAGGTTGACCTTTTTTCCTTCAGAAGCTGGGTTAAACACTTGTTTCATTTAGAACGGAAATATGGAGATTCATCTGGTGAATTGGCATACTTTCTGCTTTTTTCTCTTTTGGACTAGTATATGATGTATAATTGATGTTACTCCAGAGATGTTAGTGTTGCTGCTACATGTACGTAGGATCCCTCTTTGTCTTGTCCGTAGTATCCCTATCAGAGCAGTGAGAAAACAGGTTTGATTAATGAGTGGTGGCAGAGGATGCTGTCTTCTGTATTTATCTTGAAGGTTCACAGTGGTGGAGCTCCAAAGATGGTCCCACATCCCTATCCACCACAGTCATCCCCCCTTAGTCTCAGGCTCTTACCTGCTTGTGCCAGAGGCCTGTGCTTGCTGCATGCTTGAAGATGGATGCAGCCTGAGAAGGCTGTGGTTTGGAGATGAGAACCTGCAGGACCACGTGCTTGTTGTAAGAGAGGGAGACTCTTTAGTGGAAATCCTGTCCCTGGTTACACCACCTGCTCTTTGCTGAGTGTCCCAGCTGTCAGGAGATGCCAGGTTTTAAACACTGGCTGATTCAGGAGGGCTCTGGTGTTTGATACAAATGTGTTACCAGCCCACATGCAAAACACAGCTCTGAAGAAGGAGAGGAGGGGGAGGAAGTTATGAATAAACCCTGAGGCAGGATTTTTACTGACTTCCTCCAACTTCCCACTTGCTCCCTGTCTCTAGCAGAGATTTTCTCTGGGACCTGATGCACCTGCATGTTCCAAACTCAGAGAGCGGCTTGCTAAGGGTTTCAGTACAGGAAAGATATGGACCTGTTGGAGAGGATCCAGAGGAGGGCCACAGGAATGATCAGAGGGATGGAGCGTATGAGAAAAGGCGAAGAGAGTTGGGGTTGTTCATCCTGGAGAAAAGAAGACTCTGGGGAGACCTTATTGCAGCCTTTCAGTCCTTAAAAGGGGCCTATAAGAAAGGTAGGGAGAGACTTTTTATCAGGGTCTGTTGTGATAGGATGATGGGTAATGGCTTTTAACTAAAAGAGGGGAGATTTAGGCTGGATGTGAGGAAGAAATGTTTTATAATGAGGGTGGTAAAACACTGGAACAGGTTGCCCAGAGAGGTGGTGGATGCACCATTCCTGGAGACAGTCAAGCCCAGACTGGATGTGGTTCTGGGCAACTTGACCTAGTTGAAGATGTCCCTACTCATTGCAGCAGGTTTGGGTCACTTCCAACCCAAACTATTCTATGATTCTGTAATTGCTGAAAGACTTTTACAGTACCGTCCCCTGTCCCCCCTCCCAAGACATTTCTACCATACAGAGAAGTACCATTTATTATATGACGTGTGTGACATATCACTATACCTTTCAGAGGAGTTTGTATGAGTTCTGTGAAGCTTTTACAGCCCTATGTCAAGCACTCACCTGTAATCAGCACAGCAGTGAGTGTTACATTTTTGTGCAGGCTGTATACACAGGTAGCGCGCAAACAATGTTTGCAAATGCAGCCTTATCCCATCACTCCTGTTACGTGTGCAATATTTGGTATGTCTGTGGCATTGCTGGTGGCGGTAAGATCCAGAATGCGCGTCTGTGTTTATATCTGCATGTAGCTCTGTGTCTATATAATAGGTATAGGAAAGCATATGTTACACATATGCACGTACACACAGACTCCTGTCTCCTGCCAGTGCTGTGGCTGCCACTGCTGCTGGCTGCCACCATGAGCATGGGAGTGTGCAAGGGAGGCTGTGGAGCTCAGGAACCACCATCTGTCCCTCACCCCACAGCAGCAGTGGGGCTCACCCCAGCCACCCTGGTGCCTGCTGGGCACCTTGAGGATGGGCAGTGCTCAGCACAAGCCTCAGCACTATCCCAGGAGACAAAACACAGGTAGAGAAAATAAGGCGGTGGGTGCCCTTGGCAAAAAACAGGCACTATGCTGGGGCTGCCCCTGAGCTGCTGGCTCCCGCAGCTGCCAGTCAGGGGTGCCGGTGTTTTTGGCAGGCTCAGTGATGCTTAAGCTGAGGAGCTTTGGAGAGTGGAGGAGCGCTGGGAGCCTGTGCGCTGTGCTTGCAGCCTGGCTGCTTTGTAGCGGCCGGCAGAGCTGGCCGAGGGATTTTGCTGCAGCATCCTTCCCAGCGGTTAGGAGAGGGAAGGAAATGGTGCTGCAAAGTGAATCGTGGGTACCAGGGGAGCGCTCCGGAGGTGCCTGCTCCCTGTTGATGCTGTGGAGCTGGGATGCTGGGGTACAAACGAGACTGATCTCAGCCCAGCAGCTGAGCATCCTGGTCTGCAGCAAGCACAGGGTTATTAAATCCAGATGACACTGTGGGAGCAGAGAATTTTGTAAGAAGCGAGATCCTCCAGATGACCTCGTCCCAGGTAGCTCTGCTTGGGATCCGTTTTTGTGACAGAAGTGGAGTTGGTGTCTGATGATGTCACACTCAGGGGGAGGGAAATAAAAAATGAAAAAAAACAAGATAGATTGCAGTCCTAACGCAAGGAGGATGCAGCAAACCACGGAGAGGGTCCTCTCCTATGAGCCGAGGCAAAAGGCAGAGACCCTAGGAGGGTCTGTCTCTCCCTCCTGCTTCAAAGAGGAAGACTGCTTGCCTTCCATAAATGGAGCTGGCTGTGTAATGCATTATACATCGCGAGGTTAGACCTCTTCTGATTTCTTAAGGGAAAGGCTGTTTTATTTCTCAAGCAGGTGCCAGCAGGGATGCTGTAAGAGTGCATAGAGACGCATCCTCCGTCCCGCACTGACACTGACCCGCACAGTCAGCTGCAGACCGGGAATTTGGAGAGGAGTGAGGACCAAATCTGGAGCCAATGCAGGGGGAGAGGAGCAGCCTCAGCTTTTTTAGCAAGTGAATGGGGAGAGGGAGGAGGGTAGTATGAGCAGTGATGTCATCTTTAACCAGTTCCTTGCAGAGCCGGGGAGTGAAGTTAGAGGAAAGACCTGCAGTCTCAGAATGGCTCTCAGCCTTCACTGGAGGCTCTAAATGACTGAGGGTCTCCACAATGGTAATTCATTTTCTTTCCTATGCAGAACTGTTCCATTATTTTGGGTCAAGCAGAGGGATTTTTTTAATTTATTTTTTTTTTACTTTTTTCCTCTCTTTTGGTATGCTTTGAGGGTTTGACTTTAGCTTTTGCCTCCGGTTTGTTAAATACCTTACAGGTTATTGGAAGTTTTGCCTGGGCAGTTTGAGAATTTTTCTCTGATGTGGGAATCCATGTCGTTACAGGAGAGAGTTTAGCATGCAGCTTTTCTGCTACTCGTCAGGAGGGGAGATGCAGAGGTTGCCAAGCACACAGCTTTCTGCATGGGAAATGTACTTTTAAAATCACAGGTGGAAAGAAAGGGACTAGGCTGGCATTTGTTGCTGTAATGGATGGCATTTAATGTTGCTTGTAAGGTGCAGAAAGACTTCTGGTCAACTATACAGATAGAAATGAATCTTGCTTTGGTGACTATTTCTTTGCTTTTGATTGCCAGGTTTCTATTACGAGCATTTTAGTTCTAGTGGAACTGAATGGAAAATATCAACATAAGAGATTCTGGCTGTTTGAGACAGCATGTACATGTATATTTCTTCATGGCATGCATTAACCACTTGTGTGCTGCTCTCTCCACTGCACTTGCCCTATGGCTGTCTTTCACAGAGATCAGAGGGCTGCCTGGCTGCGACATGGGCAGTCAGCAGCACACAGGGTTATGCTGCTCGCCAGTTCCTGGAATTAGCAGAAGCAGACAAGCCATTTTTAGATAGATAAGGCTGTCAAGGCAGGTCCATCAAGGGTAAAGTGGCTTAGCCGAAATGGCAGGTGGGGAAGAGCATCCCCAGTTTATATTTCCAACTATTCAGCTACTGGTATCACTGGCATAGTTTGGGTTCATGGTTGTTGTGATGCTGCTTGGTGCAAAGGCAGAGGCTGTAATGCTGAGAGTCTGGTTGCTGTGGAAAGCTCATAACATTCCTTCCTCTCTGGGCTCCTGTTTGCCAACGGTGAGACTTGCTTGTCTTCTCACCCAGGAGAGCATCCAAGAAAGGTAGCTGAGAAAGCCAGACCTCAGTTTTGCTTACTTGGGACATGCATGTGATAGCCACATAGTTTGTGCTGTAGCCTATCATAGGGACTATAAGCTCAAAGACGGGAGATATGGGCTTGATAATTAAAGAGGCAGAATAGAAATGGGAACATTGTGGCACCTTCTGAATATGAAATGTTCCTTCAGGAGGTACCTGCTGCTGGTGAAGGCTTGAAGAATCTGTTGTTCCCCTTGAGAAAGCTCTCACTGAAGAGTATGGAGGAGGATTAAAACTCTCTTTCACCAGTTGTCATGAAGATGCTGGCAGCCATCACAGGGGCCATTTTGAACTCCTCCCCCTGCAACACACCGTGGTGCAGAGGGAGAGTAAATCTGCTAACCTCTTTCTTCTGCCAGTCCTCCCAACATTAGCATTGTTGGAATATGTAACTTAGAGCCAAAAGCCAAGCTTTAAAAATGGCATGTTTCTTTCAGCATGTTTTTCCTCCAGATGTATGCTTGCCTTCACTGATAGTGCTTATATGGGGGCAGTGTGCCTGGCATGTGGAGGGAATGGATAACAGGCTGTACTGAGCTAGTCACCATGGCATATGGAAGTTTTCCATCTCTCTAGCACTAGGCTGAATCTGCTCCTGTGGATAGGCAAATTTGTTTTCCTCTGATTTTAGCGTGGCACCCTTCACCAGTAGGAAATGAATGCATTTTAAAAGGGAGAGCAAAGAACTGTGCATCTGGAGTAAGCATTGGTTCATCTTCCTCCTTTGGGGGCTTAGATATTTCCCCTGCCCCCTGCCTGGAGTATTCCAGGGCACTAGTTCTGGCTTCTTTGATTCAGCTCAGGTCATCTGAGGTGAGAAGTTGCAAATTCACAGCACTAGAGATGGAGTCTGCTACCCAAAGAAGAGGGGAGCTGCATGTGACTGCAGCCGGTGTGCCCGCTTCTGCAGCTTTCCCCCTTAGGAACCAGCTGACTTTGCAGCAGGGAAGGTTAGGAAGACCTTTCCAAGTGCCAAGAGAGATAATGCACAGGGACAGGCATGTTATGGAGCTTACGGGATGTCTTTCATTTAGGCTTTTTGAGAGGAAGTAAGAATAAACTCAAGGTTGACTAGAAATGCTCAGTCTACTTTAGAACAGTGCAATAATGCTTGGCTTTGCATTTTGGCATTTTTAGGACAGGTTCAGTCACGCATCAGTCAAAAATTACTATAGGAAGCACCTTATGTGTCTGGGGATGGTTGCCCCATTTGCTGTTTATAGGATTTTAACTGAGTTTCAGGATTGGAAAAATCATGGACCAGACAGTTCTCTCATGGTTCACTCCTGCCTTCCATTTCTACTGCAGTATGACTTAGCCCCATTGAGGTCCTACCATCAAGGGAACAAGAATGGTTCATTGCCTGAGCCCATTCAGCTGTAAAACTTTCTGTTCCTGTCAGCAAAAGCGTTACTGATATGTAAATGATGGACATGATTGTTAGGGAATGGGAACCAGTGCACAGAAGAGACTGCAAAGGTTGCAGTATCTCCCTGGACTCAGTGAGCTTTGGGTCTTATTAGCTGTCAATTGTGTTTGCTTACACCAGGCACCAATCAAAACAGCACTTGGTTTGCAGTGGTCTCTGGGAGAGGGCAGGGGCAGTGGATTATGAAGGAGAGAGACTTCACTTGAGTGATGTAGTTGACCACTACCCACGAAGAAGCACATTTTTCATACTGTAACTCTGACACAGTATGACTTTCAATACACAGTGTAATCCTTCTGTATGCTTATGTGGTAGAATCTACTTACTGTTCCAGTTGTTCTCACCTTGCATGGTCTTCTCAGGGGAGAACAACATAAGCTCCATGGGAGTGAATTCACATTAACAGGTGTGTCAAAGAGGTATTTTATGACGCATGCAATGATGATCAAAGTTACAGAAGTAGATAACAAAGAGGGTTGAGGCTGGGTATGCAAAGGTCCCACAGGGGGTGAGGAAATCAGTTCCAAGGAATGAGATCACATCTGTCCTAGGAAAGGATCCTCATCAGGACTTGCAGAGCAAATGCAAATAACTCATGTGGGGGTGGGGGGGAAGAACTTCCCAGGCCCAAATTTAGCAATGAGCAAACTCTATGCTTGTGACCAAGAAACACTAAGGTCAAGTGTCTAATTGCATTTATG
>JANHGB010052494.1:0-21934 GCA_026283785.1 Coracopsis vasa | reverse complement strand
GATGCTGATGTGGAAATAGGTGCTCCAATGTGTGAGGAGGATCCCCAGCTATTACTGGAAAATGACCACTTTAGGTATAAATGTTCTGATAGAAATATGCAGGGCAATTGAATGTTTGGAGTATGAGAATACGCAAGATACGGTAAAACTGCTGCAAAATACTGTTTGACCTATCACAAAAAAGTCCATAAGCTGGGGAATGTGAGGGTGTATTTTTCGGAACATTCTGATGTTCAGTGTTTACCAAGGCAGATAGAATAGTAAGTGAATTTTGTAAAACTTTGTTCTTGGGTGCTGGCATGTGAAATCAGGGTGACTGATCTGAGAACAACATCACAGTGATGTTGCTATCAGAGGACACTTCTCTTTGATAAAAGGGAGAGCATTATGGTGACCTGCTGGAGCAACTTGGGCAAGCTTAGTAGTGGTTTGGGCTGAGTCAATGCAGGAGAAAAATAAAGGAGCAGTGAGAGAGAGAGAATTGCAAAGGATATCTAAAAGCGATCTTGCGAAGTGTTTTATAGAGACCACACACTACACTGCCAGAGGTAAGAGACTTTATCTTGCTGCACATCAAGAGTGGGAGTAACGTGAAGGGTCAGCATGGGAAATAATCTATGTTGACAAATGCTGAAAGTGCATCAAATTGAAAGAAGTGCTTTCAACTAATTAAGCATGCAGGATTGAAAGGGCTCTCTTGAGACACTGATTTCAGTTACATGGTGTCTAGTGTGGGTATACACAAACATCTTACATGTGTGTGTGTGTGTGACGTCATATCATCCCTGCTATAACCATCCATTCTTACCATTAGGTCCAGTAACTTTAAACTAGTTTGGTTTGTTGTTGTTTTTTTTTTAACAGTGTTTATGCCTTCACTATTTTACTGGCTTTTTGGTTAGCTTTTGGTTAGCTTTTTGTTTTCTCATGGAGCATGGTAGCAAACTGAAATGAGTATGAAATGAATACTCCTGCAGCATAGTCAACCTAATGGCAACCTCAAGCTTGCCAGGCAGGACTCCCATGTTGTCTGTCTTTTTTACAATTGCCTTGCAGGGCACTCTTAAAGGCCATGTAAAACAGGAATAAAACAGGAATAAAAGAAGAGGAAGGAATCGTTGGCTAGAGAAAACGTCACAGGAATGAAGGCTTGAACATATAAAATGCTTTGTATTTCTGAGAGGTTATTGTCTCTCCTGCAGTGACAGCTTTGAAATACCTGGAAATATCAAGTCCCATTCTGGCCGCCGTAACTTGTCTGACAGAGTTAGAAAAAGCAGTTAAAAATATGTTCAAACACCACCAGCAGTGACTGAAAGCAGCAAAGCCAAGAATGGGATTAGCATGTGGCACTCTTCACATAAGTGCATATTGCTTAACAACCTAATCTTCTTACGTATATAAAAACCATACACTTCCCAGCCCTCTTGAATTATGTCTGGTTTTGTGCCAGTCAACTGAATACCAGGTAATTGCAAAATTCAAGGATCTGCACATTGGAAATGACATCCAAATCATATGCTTTCCAGTATTTTAATCTTTCCAGATAACTGAACACCATATACAGACTTTTTTTGTCCACTTGACCGTTTTTCTCCTGAATAGCTGTTATTTGTATGTGTGGCATAATGGGAGGCAGAAAAATGTGACAGGGATGCGCTAAGAAACCATGGTTGAAATGCGTGAAGTTTCACTTTCTTGGCAAGAAATAAAACAGCACAAAGAGCATAAAAGATCATGGTCTTTCTCAACAGTTTCTGCTGTCGGTGAAGCTTCTGCCTTTTTGCTTGAGTTTGAAAAATTTGCCAAATTGTCCATCCATGAGTGCAGAGCAGAATGATAATTGTGCTCATCTTGTTGCCCACACATAGCTAAAGACTTTACTTCTTTTGTCATGTCTCCTCTCCTGTTTGTCTGGAGGGTAGCTGCAGCCTGTGTAGACACAGTCATGATGGCTTTGATTTGCACACGTGAATGCCGGTGGCAGGACAGATGTGGTGATCCAGGCTTCAGGTCCAGACTGGCTGCCCAAGCTATGTCTCACGGCCTGTGCCGCTGGTGTTGGCTCCTCACATCCATCCTGGACTCCAGTTACACATGCCAGAAAATCCTCAGAAATCATTTGGGTTTCTGCTGTGATAATAGCAATAATAAGAAATAGTGATGCTCAAAGCCAATACAAACCATGTTTTCCAGCATGGGGTCCCAGAGAGAAGTAAACAAGGAGCAAATGACCCAAAATGGGGCATCAGTCACCCACAGCCCTGTGACAGTGGGTGCTGTGAGGTGTGAAAGGGAAATGCCTGCAATGAACAGCGCCCTCACAAACATCAGAGTACACCAGGAAAGCAGGAACAAAAGACGTGACCAAGAAGGGGAACAAATTTCTTGTCTTATTCGAGAAGCACACTTAGAAAGCTCTGTTAAGGCCGAGGTAGGACCTGCCTCAGCTCTCACGTCTCCTGGGGGAACTAGACTGCACACAGCTGCCCAGGGGAGAGGAAGACAGGGAAGCACAGGCAGGGTCCTCAGCAGCACCCACTGTGCCAAGAGGCCAGAGCATCTGTCCTCTTCCCATCATTGAATGTCACCCACGGCAAAAGGGCTTCAGAAGAGAAAGCCACCACTCTCAGGTGTTGCGCTGGCGCTGACTTGGACAGAAGTTGTTTCTTCCCCTTGGTGGTTAAAGGGCATCTTGGCCCTGCCAGGGTGAACAGGGCTCTCGAGGGCACCAGGGTATGTCTGAATTTCTGGCTCCAGGCATCTGGTACTTTTCATCTAGAGGTGTGAGGGAAGTTGTGTGCATGTCCATGCTTGTAGGTGGTAGTCACTGTAGGTAGTTGGTGAAATGATGGTGAGGTTGTCGTTGCTCAGCTGAGTGATGGAAATGATGAAGAGCCAGGTGCCTTATTTGCAAGGAACAGCAGCCCTGCCAACACATTCTCTTTGCATGGGCAGTTTTCAATCCTTTAGTAAAGATGGGACAGGAAGGTAGATCAACCAAACAGCTATTTGTGGTTCCAGCTGGTGAGGTTTGCCATTGGCAAATAGGTCAAAGCTGGGGGAAATGTCTGGGTGTGTACACGGTTGGGAGGAAGCAGGATTGTAGAAAACAGCTATTGTCCCACCTCTGAGGAGCTCCAGGCTCCTGTGTCCCTGCTGAGTAAGCCCTGGCATCCTCTGTGCCACCACTGTGAAGCAACAGCCGCAGAGGGAGCCGCTTGGAAAGTACTGAGCTTGCTGATGCATGTGGGACATGTACAGCAGAGAAGTGACTGTAGATTTTTACCAGCCTTGTAGACTTAAGCCCCCTGGGTGTTATAGTGGAGACACGAGTACTTGGGGGAAGCATACATTAGAGACATCCAGGGCTATAAATAAAATTCACATCAGACTCAGCACTTGCCTCAATGAAACATTTATGCACTAAAATGCATGATAAAGTTGGATGTGTTGCCAGACTGCCTAGTCTCTGAGATAATCTGGTCTTTCTCAGAATTAATTCTCTTGTGATATTCTCACATGAATTTAGCAGGCAGTAACTCACTGCTGACCTGAGCAGGAGGTATGGAAGTTTGATCAGGTTGAACTCTGCTGCTGGTATATGCCTATTTATGCGAAGCTGGGTGAACATACAGCTCTCTTACAACATTGAATCACAAGAAAAATGTCTCCATTTTTACCTGAAATGCCTGGAAAAAAATGTAATTTGCTAAAATGAGAGGCCAGCCACCTTGACAGTGGAACAGAAGGGTTTTCCAAGCAGGGCCTGGCATGGTGTTGCTGGCCACGGCAGCCTTCAAGAGCATCCTACACCCGTGCAGGGAGGAATGGTGGAGGTTTACTGGGCGTGCAGCCCCCAGCTCTTTGCAGCCCCTGCAAAGGGCCTGTGTCATTAGAGCCTCTCATAAGAGTAATTGGGCCCTGGAATAGGCTTATTCGCTAGTGTGATCCTTTTTAATTGTGTTTATTTGTCTTTTGGAATTCAGATACTTTAATGATGATTCAACAGCTGCAGGTTTGGTTTTGCTTGAGCAGGAGCTCACGGTGTGACAGCTCTGTGCTCTGTCCCTCAGCATGTAGGCACCTTCTTTGCTTGCCACTCAAATCCCCTCCAGGCTGCACACTTTTTCACAGTTTATGCCAAATTGTATTTTCTCTTTGAACCACAGAACATAGGAAATGATCTTCCCCCACCCACCTACCTACCCTACACATCCCTCCCCCTCTCCCAGGCACCGGCACCTGATAGCAATTATAATATAGAAGAAAATAATCAGAAGTTGAGAAACAGAAGGAGCTGGAGTGGGGGGGAGGCAAGCGTCTAGAGAAGCAGACGGAGTTGGAGGGGGGGAAACCCCTGGATCTATCAAATAAATAGAGCAGAAATCTTTCTTGCTTGGCCTTTGTGGTGTTATTATTAGAACAAATACGCCTGAGTGCACTAAAGCCGCACAACCTTCAAGCATCCAGCTCTGCTACGGCAGGATCCTTTTTCTGCTTTGCTGAAGGAGGGAGGGAGAGTGAATGAGAGGATGTGAAGCTGAGAAGGGTCTATAAATGATAAATATGATCAATTTTGATAAAACAGCTATTTGGAAACCTTCAAAAATCTTCTCATGAGAATAGCCCTTAGTGTATATCTGTTTGACATTGGTTGTCAGGAAACCAGCCAACGTTAATGGATCCACAGAATGTAATGGAGAATCCATTTAAATGGTCTTTTGTCATTTTGTCATCCCACAAGACAAAAAAAAACCCCACACAATTACTTTAACTCAGGAATGAAATGAACATGATAGTTTATATGATTCACTTGTATATTCTCAATTGATCAAAGCGCCCACTAAAAATACATTAGCAATCTATATCTGATGCCTGAAATGCAGCATTCCCTGTATCTGTACAGGCTTTTTTTCTCATTCACTATGGTGTCCAGCTGTTAATGATTTAAAGACTGTGGCTTTACAGTTTCTGTATTGCTTTATTTATTATGCGTATTATGATGATGCTGAGGGGCTACAGCCACGCACAGGCTCAGCATTGTAAAAACAGCCTGCAGTGTAAAAGACTGAGTAAAAGAAAGTGCTGGCTGAAAGAGGTACTTTATCCCTATTTTACAGAACAGAGGCATAGGGAGTGTTAATATTTAACCCAGGCTCTTAGCAGAAACATGTGGTGAATCTTTGACTGCACAGGTCTTCTAGATCTCAGCCCAGTGGTCTTTGACTGCTGAATTACCCTACCACAGGGTTGGCTTTTATCTTTTAGTGGAAGCTTTTTAGTTGTAGTCTCTGTCTTCAGGTCTCAGCAATGGTGCCCAGCTCCCCAGGGCCCATGCCCAAACAGCGAGGGCCGGGCAAGATGCTGTTGCAGGAGCATAGGCAATGTGTAAAGGATATGGAAGGACAAGTGCAAAGGACAATGTGCAAGGAGAGAAATGGAAGCAGGTCCCTCTTTCGGTAGGCAATCACATCTGGTAATCCCCTTCAGAAAGGGTGCAGGCTCTCTCACCTACTGGTTAGCTTTTTCCCCCTTCTTCCCCTTTTCAAGAGGCTTTTCTACAGCTTTACTGCTCTGAGGTTGGGATGCTGTTCTTCAAGCATCCAGCCTAATTGCATTCATGGTGAGTTTCTACTTATTTGTCCTTAGGCTAGCATTGTCCTCTGCCCTACACAGTGCTTCTCCCTCCCTCTGAGCTTCTCTCCCACTGCAGGCTGAGAGCATTCATCCCCTCACAGAACTTTTGCCGCCAGCTCTTTAAGTTTCTATTCTGGACCTCCTGGAAAATCTACACCAGCTTTTAAGTATTTTAAAGGACTGATCAGTTCAGTGTGTATTCTGCAACATTTCTGCTTTCTTGGTGTCAGTGGGCCATATTCCCTGACACGGCAAATCAGAGCTCCTGCAGGGAAAGGCAAGAAGATATGGATGCACGCTGGCTGGAGCCATGGCAGAGGGTACTGTAAGCTTCTTAGTGTCCTATCATTTGAAGATAAGCAATGTATTTGTGCTTTATTTTTCTTCTGGTACAGCACTATGCACAGCTCTGCCAGGTTTGCTGGCTAAGGGAGTCTTGTTGGATGGCTAAGAGGTCACGCTATTTTATCTGCAAACAGCAATGTGTGTCTGCAACAGCAAATGCGTAGCAGGATTGTATTAGTTTGGTTTCATTTTTAAGTCTTACACAAAGTATATTAACCCAGCTCCTACTCTTCTTATTTGTAAAACACTGCTGCCAAAGCCAGAAGAGCTTCCTACCAGTTAAATTTTGCAAGGAAATCTATTCTAGTCCAATGAAATGCCTGAACATTTCATGAGTAGGTAAGACTTTCCACTCACTCACTGAGCTCTGTCAAAGGCAGCTACTGGAGCTTCAGTCTAGACAGATTTATTTTTCTGGAAGTAGGAAGGAACTGCTTGTGCCTGCTGTTTCATTAGCCTCCAGGGTACAATTTGTGATCATGAATATCACATATCCTCAGTGACAGAAAGAATGGGCGCAGTATCATTACTATCACAGATTTTTGTCCTGCGCTTCCAAGGAGGCAGTGTGGCTCAAAACAGGATCGAGGCAAGTTGCTTTGTGTCTCAGTACCCAGTCTATAAAATAGACATAGTGCTAGTGAAATATTCACCTAATGCAGTTGTGAGACAGACAAACCATCAAAAGCCCTGCTTGTGATTTGGCAACATAATGCTATTACAATGTCAGTAATTTAATCAGTAAATCCTCTTAATGAACAAACACCCTACAACTCGCCTGCACTTTCAATCATTTTTTTCTTGGCCCTGATGCCTTTCCTTGCAGTAACGCCATGACCAGTCGCATGGAGCAGCACTGCAAACATGCTGTAAACTGAGTGGAACCTCACCTGCAAAAATCCACTGAGCAGCAAGGCAAGGCTGCCAACAGGACACAGAGCTCAGGGTCCCTTTGGTGGTGCCCTGAGACCCTGATCTTCCGCAGGTCTATCACCATATTATACCACTACTTCCATCATGACACCCACAAAGTTTTGTGAACGGGGTTTGGGTTTTTTTTGGCAAAGAAACTGATAAAATCTGTCAGCATGCCACACATGGCAGCATGGTTCCTAGGTATCTCCTCTTGTGTCTGCTTCCTCCTTCTTCTTCTACTGTACTTTCCCAATTCCTTTCTCTATACAAAGCACTGATACGCCTTCAGCCCAAGTGAGTGTCGTTTTGCATTAAAGAAGAGTAAAGCATCTCCAACACAGGGCAGCTCTCTGCAGGTTGCACTGACTCCTCATTGAAAAATGGCAACTGCTCCTGCAGGTCAGAGAATGTGAAAGCATGGAAAATATATGAGAGCCCCAAAATGTGATAGCTCCTTGGCTGGAGACAACATACTGCTGGGGACATCCTGCTGCAAACCCCTTTCTTTGGCGTGGCCTCCCACTGTGCTGCATTAGATGGGCTGCTGAGCACAGATGGGACAAGCCTGCTCCATGCATCTTGCTAGGGAAGAGTGCTGGTAATGACCCTCCTCTCCTGCTTTGGTGCTTGGAAAGCTAACTACTGCATACACTGAGGTTGGACACATCTCTCCCGAGAAATTCTCTCAAACCTTTAGTGGACTTGGTTCACGTAACTTTCAGAGGCAGACTTCTGGGATTTCTCTGTAGAGGAGTTGAAGTGTTCCTGTCCTTTACAAGTCCCTGTCTATTAAGGCAACATCTTTTGATATGTGACAGTTAAAGTCGCTCAGCACGGCGGGCAGTTAATCTCAATCATTACTTGCTGGAAGAGAACGAGCTAGCAACCTGTGTCAGAAATCAGTCATGTGCAGCATGATGTAGTGAAAGAGCATATTGGCAGGAGAATCGGTAAATGAAAGACCCATTCCTCCCTCTGCCCTTGCTCAAAATGTCACTGTGGGAAGGTTGCATAGCTTCTTTGTGCTTTCATTTTGCTATCTATAAAATTATTATCCCTTTAGGCCATATATTTAAGACCAATGCAGTACCATTGCACCTCCTTGCCTCAATAGAGCCATTTGCAATTTGGCAAAAGCACATTGTCTAAATGCTGAATTGTGTAATGTGGTATGGGAGCACAAAGAAGATAATGGTCGGTGTTATTTGGTGGGAGGAGAGGTGCTGTAACATCCCCAATGCTTGTTCTTGGCAATGCTGTTCTAAGCGAGAGCCTTTGCCTTTTAGCTAGGTTGATGTAAGAGAGGCTGGGAGCCTTACCTTGCACTCCGTTTTTATCCTACAGCTGTCTCCAACCTGGATGCAGAGAGCAAACTGAGTGTTTATTACCGAGCACCTTGGCATCAGCAAAGAAACATCTTCCTCCCCTCCACCAGACCACCTTGCGTGGAGGAGCTGCACCACCACGCCAAGCAGCATCTGCGGGCCTTGCGCAGAGGTAGGTGCTTGCACACACTCTGGCTCCACGCTCGTGACACCTCTCCACAATCCCCTCCAGGCAGCAGCAGGGTGCTTAGGCACAGCCACTGGGCCGTGGGCACTGGTCTCCACTGAGACTGAGGTACTCAGTCTAAGAAATAAAGCTGAAGATGTAACTCTAGCAGTAAAAAGGCTTTTGCCCTCTTCGGCTTGTGTATGATTACTAGAGGAGAGCTGAAAAGGACTTTCTGCTTTTCCATTTTACATTCTTGGTTTATATGTTTCCTATGAAAGTGTAATCGTGTGAGCAAATCCATGCACTTACCCCAAAAGGATGGAGGTACTGAGTGTTTCAATAATGCCTTCTTGTCTCCCTTCACTAAACAGATGTTAAACAATGTCTCAGCTCCAGGACAGATAAGATTTAAGTTCCCATGGCCTGAAACTGGAGCCCCATGGTATTACAGAGTCTCCACAGAGACTAAGTTGTCTGCACTAGGGGAGACCTGCATCCTTCAAGGGTGGCAGCTGGAAGCCAGGTGATGCCCTGAACAACTTGGAAGGGTCAGGCAGGTGTCCCCTCCCCAGTCCAGGGAACACCTCCTGATGTTGCCTAACAGACTGGAGACCTATAGCCTCAAAACCAAATAATGCCACACAGGAAGGAAGCAGGAGCAATCAAGGTCATAACGAGGCTCCTGGATCCCTGCCACGAAGGGAATTTGCTAGGTGCAAATGTCTGGATGGTCCTACAGCAGCACACTGTAGGGAAGGTAGAAGATGGAAAAAGGTCAGTTTTCATTGGGAACCTAACCAAGGGAAAATCCTTACCAGGAAGCAAGTTAAAGTAAGCAAACAAGCCTTTCTTCTGTGCCATAAGGAAGGAGAAAATCCATGCAGGTCACCCTCAGAATCTTCAGCAGCAGCATCTTATGTTGGAAGTGTTTTGCATCAACAGCTATCATTGCCTTGCTCATTTATTATTGTTACCAGGTTATGAAAATAATCGATTACTGGGATCTGCAAAGCATCTGCTAGCTGGATAAAATATTCCAATTAATTACCACAATTGACCCTCTCCGCAGATTTTAGGTCAGGAACACACTGTGGGTGCAGTACATCTTCATAGCACTGCAGAGAGCGATACAGCTGAATTGCAATGACAGTAGTGTTACAGTAGAGCAGAAGTTGGCTTTTCTGCTCTTTAGCGGCTCTGCTTTGCAGCTGTCCCAGGACCAGGCTGATCTCTGCCTGCCACCTTGTGGGCAGGAGCAATCCTGACAGCAGCACGGGAAGGCAACTGCAGGAAAATGCCTCATCATTTTAAGGTTACAAATCTCAGTTTTGGCAGTTTCCCGTCCTCCACGTTTAACGGCAGCTCTGCAGGTAGCTTATCTCATGCTGATTTATCTTATTTTGCAAATAACTGCATATACTGGAGTGAAAATATAATCCAAAATTTCCCCTAAATGTGTTCATTGTGTCTCAGTTATTTTTTCTATCAGAATTTAATTCTCTCTTTATCTGTTTATACGGAATTAAAACTAAACATTAGATTAGAAAACAGCTATGCTAGCAGCAAACATGGTTGGCTGGATCATACCTCTGTTCATCCAGGAAATCTGTCATCTCCTTCCAGAAGCACTCGTTGCAAACAGTGATTATCTAACTGTCACTTAAAGTTAGAGATGGGAAGTCCATGATCATTTTCCCGTTCACTTGGAAGGTTTCAGAGACTTGGGACTCATGCTGGAAAAGGGCTGCATTTTTAAGCCCATGGTGAAGGAAGGCTTCTGTGGGCCAAGAGGCATTTTGACTTTTCCAGGGTGATCTCCTTCATACTGGGACACACAGCTGCCGCTGTAACAGCCTTCATAAGGTCCAGCTAATTCTCAGGACCCGGCACTGCCCTGCAGCCAAGGAAGGAAACCCTACCCAGGGCTGTGTTTCCTTCTTTCCCCTCAGAAGGGTGTATTTTATATGGGTAGAGTGCAAGCATTACCACATCTTGACGTTTCAAGGCACCAGGAGCTGCAGGTTCCCATTGGGAACCAGGACTTGGGTCCCAAGTGCCTAGAAGGTAGCTCCTTTGTCACTTGGGAAAAAGTGTATAAATCCCATCTGGGGACAATTCAGCTCCAGTGCGCATGCAGGGGTGTGTTATATGAACATTATTCTTACAGGGGCTTGGATGTCCAATAAGTGCTTGTTCCCTTTGGTTGCAACAGGGAGCATAGATACTGGTCAGTGTGGAAGAGGAGGACCTTCATCTTTGAAGTCCACGTCCTGTTTGTGTCTTTGTTGTGCTGTTTATATGTTTTTAACAGTCAGAAAGACTCATGTCTCCTTTCTCACCCAAAACAGAACACCGAAGCCGAGGTGATAAGAGAGAGCAAAAAGTGCAAGGCCCCATTGCTGTGGTGGCTCCCCCCTTTCCTCCCTTCCCTGCAATCTGCAGTCAAAAGAGGCAAGCGATAAAGGACCGACACTTGCTACCAGTAAGTCTTTCACTACAGCTATCACACACAAACACATTATTAGCATTATGGGACCTAAATGTGCCAGAGAGTGCTTCACAAGTACCCCTACCCAAGCCTGTGCAGGTACAACACAGCTGACTGTTGGCAGCATAACAAAGGTTACAGCTTACAGCAGCCAGCCCCAGGATGGACATTTCCATTGAGAAACCTTTTCTATTTCTCCTGTGGCCAGCACATTCTCACACTTCTCACAGTGATTCACATTCTTCTCTCCTGCTTCAGGTAGCACTTCCAGAACCCTCCTGTAATTTCAGAAAGTGCTGTAATTTCAGCCTTAGCATTAGCATTGCCAGGAGCCAAGAACTCAAGGTCTTTGAGTGCTGCCTTGAGGCTCACATGTGCAGATAGCCTCAGCAGCACTTCTTCAGCTACAAGGAACACCACTTCCCATGTGTATATGGGCAACAGTCCTGTTCTACGCTATCCATCTCCATACATTTTTTTTCAGATGCTTCATGTCACATATGTCCTTGCAGCCAGCCAAGTGGGAACTCCAGCTGAAGAGCTGGTCTTGTATGTCCTGTATGTCTGTGCTGACTTGCCACTGCTGCACTATTTTGAAATCAAATTGGGGTGGACAGTATGGTGTTTATCATCGTTAAAGGAAATGCATCAGATCCACAAATTTAACTCTGACTGGGTCCATAATTCTCACTGGTTTCAGGAATTTGGTACTTCTGTGGCTCTGAGCGTTTGACCTATGGAAGTGCCATAGTAGCCATTGCACTCCTCAAACCAGTTTAAACTCCACAGGTCAGACCTGGATTTGACTTTTAAGTCAAGTCTTAATGCCAGCCCTCAGTGTAGGGATAGATCTGTCCTGCATCTGCAGCTACATGGATATTGGCATCTACAGAGATGCTATCCCCATGAGCACATTGCAAGTATGTAGCTACGAATCGCACTTACTTAGCTTAAAAATGCAAGTATATTTATCCTAATCCGTTATATTAACCATTTAGAATCCTGTAGTGGTAGATGTGTCACAGTGTAAAGCACTTGCCCAGGGACCAAAATGTCAGATAGCTAGTCCATAAGAAGAGTTTTGTTTCTCATTTGAAAGCATGAAATGAATGGTAACGTTTTGATTAGTTTAACTATTCTGGCTTTTTGGCTGCTTATCTGCATAATTTGAAGGAAAGCATCACCATCACTGCAGTCTTTGAACTGATTGAATTTGCAGACCTTATGATACAACTGAAGAAAGATATTATGATGTTAAGGGATAGAAAAGAAAAGCACAGAAAAGAACTGGAAGACAGGAGAAACAGCCTTACCTGTTTTTTCTAAGTCATCATCAAAGCTAAGTGCTGTTGTAGGGTCACTGAAAGGTAGAGGAGAGGTGACCCCATGTCTTGTGGATCAGAACTAGTTACAGGTAATAGTTTGGACAGCATATTGGACACAAAGTTCTCTTAGTATCCGATGGGGAGCAAGGCATGCCTTTTGAAATTGCATACTCAGTGGTGAAAGGCCTGAATCTTTGTTGTGTTTGGAGAACAACCAGTGTGTTTTAGACATTACTTCCATCTGTAGAGTACAAAATAATAATAAATAGTGAGCAACCTTCTGAGTCCTGTATTAGTTGGCAAAATTAAGTCATGCTGAATGCAGATGTCTTGGCTTTATCAGCAAGTCCACCTTTTTCTTTTCAAGAAGAAAAATGTTAAGCTTTGTGCAACCCATATTGGACCTTTTTTTGGAAGCTGACCAGGTTCAGTGTTCCCCTAAGGAAAAAGTAGCTGCTGGAGGCTGAAGTCCTATTGATTTCAAGGCATCTGGTAATATTCTGCTTTGGTAATTGCAAATAACACTAAGGCCAGGGTACTTCAAAGTGCTTTGACCTATTTCTGAGAGCACTCCTTGTTCGTGGGGCAACTCTAAAAATCAGGGAAAATAAGGTAAGATGAAGGTGCACATGAATGCTCTGTCTGGCAGAAGGTTAATAAGAGATTTTGACAGGATACTGCAACAATGAACAGCTAATTGATATTGTGCAGCCTGCATGACTTAATGATACCATTACGAGAGAAAGTTGAGAATGCTGTTATTGGCTAGCTTGCCCTTTTTGGCATAAGCTTTTTGACATCTGCAAATGCATATCTACTTCAGGGACTGTTGGTAATGTTTGATATCTGATTCCAGTCCTGTTGCAATCGTAAATGAGCTAAAGATGTTAAATCCCATGAGAATTTTTATTCATGGCATAGTAGTCCATCATGTATTCCACTTTTCTGATGCATTGGAAATGTGCTGGTGAAAGCAGTACTAAACAACAATAAATGCCCCTTTCTGTGTTTCTTATGAATTAGGGAAGGGATTGTTTCTTTTAAATTGGGAAAGGGATCAATGAGAAGCTGGGAAATTTTTAAAAGTTACAGGATCTGACTTTTCCAGACTGACTAAGTTAAATGCATACATTAAGGTGCTGAAATAAATGGCTTGATTTTGAGAAATGTTCAGATTTCCACTGTGTGACCTGTGAGAAC
Organism: Coracopsis vasa; assembly: GCA_026283785.1. Classification (NCBI taxonomy): domain Eukaryota; kingdom Metazoa; phylum Chordata; class Aves; order Psittaciformes; family Psittacidae; genus Coracopsis; species Coracopsis vasa. The sequence goes on along the minus strand of JANHGB010052494.1, from coordinate 8,527 downwards.
TGTCACTATTGAAAGCTACTGAAAAAGGCCAGCCAAAGCTTCCATATTTGTGCCTTTTGGCAGCTGTTTTTATTGCTACCAATTAGGTAGCTATGAGCTTTTCCAAAGATCTTGTATATTGTGCTGGAGAAAATCAACCACAAGAGATGAAGATTCATTTTATGCACGACTATCTTTACAAGGAAGAAGATGCCAAAGGCCCACAAATTCCAAGAAAGACCAAATGAATTCAAGCACAAAGTGTCTAATGCCAGTATAAATGGGTCTGGAGGAACATTTTAGACTGTTCCATCACAAGACCATTTTTTCATGGAGAAGAAGTAGAGAACTAGAAATGATATAGGATCCTTTGTGTCCCAGTGAAGACAAGTTTGAAGTTAGCTTTATAGTCTCCTCTTGTTACAGGAACTGCCCTGATTTATCTGATGAAAGGTCCACTTAACCCAGAGGCTAGAAGGGATCCTTCAGGAAGCAGTATAACAACAGGGCATGGTTTATGCAGTTTATTGTCCCATGATTTATCCTTCCAGTTTCATACAGAAATTGGTTACAGAGCAGAGCTCCGGAGCCAGAGAACAAACACAGAATAATAACCACCAAGGAACCTGTCTGCCTTGATTTTGAGACTTGCATAATCTACTTTTTTTTTTTTTTTTTTTTTTAGCAAATTTACACCTTTGGACTCAACAGCATCCTGTAACAATTTTAACAATCTGTATAAAAATGCACCTTTTATTCGTTTCAAACATGATGCCTCACTTCTAGTTCTTCGACTGTGAGAAGCAGTAAGCATTGCTTCCACATTCCCTTTCTCCATACTCCTCCTGGTTTTGCAGACGTGATTTTACTTTCCTATCTATCTCAGTCATTAATTTTTAAAGCTGAAAAACTTAGTCACTCTCTACACAAAAGAACCATGCAACCAAACACATTCATGAGTATCATTCATTCAGGCATTTTTGCCAATTGAAAAAAAAGAAAACCACAACAAAATGAAACAAATCTCAGATAATCTGAGGAGAGTATGGGGAAGTTATGGACTTGATAAAATGAGGGAAATGTTCCTTACGTGTGTTCCCATGACAACCCTGCCTGTAGCACTGCTGAGGCCAGTTGCTGAGTGTGAAGATGCTGTGTCATTCTAACTGCATTTCAGCCTTCTCTTTCATTTTGTAAATAGTTTTTTATTTCTCTGGTTTTTCCAAGTCCGTTTGGCCAGGCTCCAAAATCTCAAGTGTTCAAGTTCAGAATGTCATGGGACCGCACTTTCTCAAACCTCTCATGGCACAGCTGTTATAATAAAACAAGGAGATGAAGCAAGGAACTCAATATTTGGAAATTCACACAATTGCATAAAGTTCAGTGTCAGTTTTTCTCACAATTATAATCTGAGCAGAAATCTAAGGGACAAGATGGAGGAGGTTGTTTTCCAGCCAGGCTTTGCCTGTCCCTGAGACCTTAGCTAGAGCAAATGTGAAGAGAAAATAATGCATTGGGTAATTTTATTTCACTCCATGCCAGTTAAAAAATATTCTCTGTGGTCTGCTTTAGGATGCTTTGTACAGAAAAGGGAAGCACAACTGAATGTACTGACTTTCACACAGTTTTGTGCTGAAGACACACAAAGCCTCAAATAAAATAACTGAGTTAAGGCACAAGTTGGGCTCTGCACTTTCTGTGTGCAAATCCTGCCTGTAGCTGTTTGAAATAAAACCTTCCTGGCATTATCCATCAGAATGAGTTAATATATATGTATGCATATATTGCACTATTTGTGCCATGAGCCTAATACCAAATACCCTGTATTGTGGAATGATTGTTTTGTACCTTTGCCTGATGGAATGCCATGTGTGGTATGACTTCTGTCAGAAAACATGTCTTCATTTTGTCTTTACCTTGTCAAAACATTGGAGCAGTACATTAATCATTAAAGGATTGTCAGTACTTTAACAGATCACATTTGTGATGCTCCAAAAGAGAAAACACCCACAAGCAGATATAACAAAAACTTGAGCAGAATTAAACATATGAAAACATAAACATTGGGAGCAGGCAGGTGAGCAGGATTGTGTTTTACAGCAGAAATAACATGGTCAGGAATATTCCCATTATCTTCTTTTCAACATCAGTTGACTGGGTAAGGAAACTGCTGTATAGGTACAAATGTTAATTCCTAATTAAATAGTCAAATAGTCAACTGTGCTCTGCAAACACTGGAAAGCTCCTAACTTTTTATTAGTATTTCTTCTCCTTTTCCCAGACATTTAATTTTTCCAACATGTAAATCAATACCATTTTCCGTAACTCATGTGAGTTAATGAAGCAGCAAGCTCTCAGTTTTACAGGCAGAGAAAGGAAGACACGGAGGTTTCACCCAGGGCCGCAGAAGGAATCAGTACTCAACTCATGAATGTGGGATTAAACACTAGTTCACAGTTATTCTACATGTTACCTTTCCAGTACATGTATGATTGCTTTCAAACAAGAAGTCAGGAGGTACTGTTAATATATACATATTATTTTTGCCACATAATGTGAAAGCATCCTGTATGTATGTTCTGTTCGTTGCTGAAAATGGACCATATATGAAGCTTAGAGAGGCTGAAGCTAAATGTAAATGCTCTGCTTGGGTGAATATCACCCACTTTATTCATAACGTCATCCTGGGAAGGAGATTTCCCCCACCTGATGCTATAGAAGCCTGAAGTCAGAAATAACATTGATCTGTTACGCTTTTTGTTAGCTACAAATTTTAGGTGGCAGGAGTCAAAAATAATCCTTTGGACAATAGTGCTGTGCTGCTAGCCATCTCCTGCCCTCATCAGGGCTGTGCTGGCACTGGCCCTATGCTGCTGGGGGCTGGGACTCAGCCACCCAGACCTTCTTTGCGGCAACACCTTACCTACATGGTCAAACACAGCTGAGGGGCAAGGAGTCAACTCAGCCATGCCTAAATTTGACAAACATGTTGAAGATAAATGCTCTTGACAAGTCTTTAGCATTCTCAAGACAACTTTAATTACCTGGAGAAAAACTAGTTCTTTATTCTCGGGTTTATGTTTTCCCTTCTGCCGTTGCACCATGTTCAGTATGCCCTGTGCACTAACTGTGAAAGCCCAGGTATCTCCTGTAATGCTGTCACTATAGGTAAGGCAGACTAGGTACATGCCTTTAATGCAGCTGGTACTTCTTGCACTACTCTTCCCTTAAATCTTGAAGATCCCAAACAACAGTGGCAACTCAAGGCACTGGGTGATGGAAAACAGAAGAGGGGCTGAACTGACACATTTGTCCTGTTACTGTACCTGCAACTAATGCTAAGCTCTCCCTAAAATTAGTGGGAAGAGTGTTTAGAGGTGCTTCATCTCACCCAGAGTTAAATGCTGAATGAAGGAGAGCTGAATTGCTCTGCAACAATGCCGCTTTCTCTATAGGGGAAGCCTTGTTGACTAGGTCAGACTTGTACATGTGACTTTTCTGTTGTAGTGCACAGAAACCTCTGCAAGTACAGTTGATGGGGTAGCTCAGAAAATAAAGATGCTCACATTTGTCAGTGATTGCAGAATAAATCCCTATTTGAGCAATTACTCACCAGTTTGGTTTCAAAGCAATCTTAGCCCATTAAAGAAAAATGCCTATTTAAAGTATCCTGGCTTTGTATTTAACAGATTGATTATCACCATTGCTGTTTGCCAAGCACACCCACACAAAAGAAATTCACTTTGAAAACTGCCTAGCTGCAGATTTGCCCATCAGACCAGAACAGCCTTGGGTATATAATAATAATTTCTTGCTTAATTATGTGTTTACTCAGGACATTTAGAGATATTCTGCTCTTCTGAGTGAATTAGAAAATTTGGAGAATGGCAGCTTTCTCCCTTCCCCAGCGTGGAGATGTCAAAATGCTGAGTCTACTGCTGTACCCCAGCATTCCTTGGCTGCCCCACCATGGGCATCACACAGGAATGGGCAGTAGGTCACCTTGAGACTCTCTGGTGAAGTAGCAGTGGCTTTTTCAGGAGCAGCAGCGTGACAGCAGGAGCTGAAATTTTTCTGATCACCTCCGTTCTTGTCCTATCTCTTCATGGTAGGAACCTACCTAGGAAGTTTGTCCTGCCATGCTCAAACAGGGACCTGAGACTTTGGCATATAAAATGGTGGCTGCGGATACATGTAACTGGATGGGTGTTTCTTGGAGGCATCAGGCAGAGCGGCATGTGGGAGAGGTAGTAAAGCCCTGCACCAAGAGGACAGACAAATGGATAGCCAGAAATTGCTTGTGTTGGCTGTAGCCCACACTATTCTCTCCTAGGCTAAAGTCAAGGTCCTACTGTTTTTCTTGGGGAGGTTTGGCCCTGAGTGGCTTCTGCATATAGCCATGCTTGGAGCTTGGAGTGGAAGATCCCTCACATGCTCATCTCCTTGTGCGCTGACTAGGACCATCATAGATAGGCCTTTGTGGGACATTGCAAAGATTTTCATCTCCTGAGCTCTTGTCACTCCAGAAGCATTTGTCTCTCACTATTTGGACCCTCCCTGGAGATCCTCTAATACCTTCCATGGGGAAGCTGAATTTCAGTTCAAATCCTGATCACATTAACTGCAGTCAATCTGCTCAAGGCAGGTGACAGGAAAATCAGCTGGAGGACCCAGACTGGAATCATCCTTGGATGTCTAAAGAGTAGGCTGAACTGGTTGATGCATTCAGTATCTCCATAGCCTTTGTTTCATGAGCAGTGGTGTTTTTCCTGTGATAAGGACTTTTCCCAGCTTAGAAGAACTGTTTGCACTGACCTGGGTAGAAACTGACCTGCTGGAAACGTTAACTGGCAACAGCCCTCTTTTGATTTCCCCACTCATCTCTCCAGTAAGGCTTATGGGCAGCTCACCTGGAGGCTTCCCATGGTTTTAGTCCTGCATAAGGAACTGGGGCAAAGCAGGAGATGTCTAGGAGGAGCGTCGGACAAGACAGAGAATTGGGCCTTTTGAGACTCACCACAGCTTTTTTTTTTGACAGGAGGACCATAAAATGCAGTCTTTTTAACTGACATTTGTGGTTCATCTATCACAGTGGTGTTAATAATGACTGAGAGGAAAAATGTTCAAAGGCTTTTATTTGACAAGTCTGCTAACTAATGCAAGTGGATATAATAAACCCCAATGAGAAATATGTGCTAGAGCTTTCCAGTGTCATCAACAGACCCGTTTTCTTTATCGCCCCCTTTTTTTGTCTTATTTCCTATTTAAAAAGAAGTCATCCTTCATGCCTTGGTTGTGAAAACAGGACATTGCAACAGAGTTTCTGCCAGAAGAGGATTTTGAAGGTTCAGGGATTCAGTGAACCCCAGGGTGTTGTGGGCATCCCTGTTTGTCCTTTCAAGCACTATAAAAAGTAACGAAAAGCCAATTTGCCATTGTCACCCTGACACAATGATTGCAATCTCAGAGATGTAATAACGTCAGAAAACCTTAACAATCAATGTATTTGATAAATCACCCTCAGGACCAGCACTATTTATATCCATTGCTTCCATACATCGTGCAAGAAAATTTCCCTTATATTATGAAATGGATCATTTATAATGTAATTGGATATGTACCCTGCACTGCTTCAGCTCCAGGCAGTACACAGTTTGAGTTAACGAATCAATACAAGACATTCTTGGGACAATTTAAGCATGTCCATACAAGGAGTTTAAACCAATTTCACTGCAGTTTTCTTTAGTCTGAGTAGGCAAAATCAGCACAGACTTCACAGGGATCCAAACCACTCTATGGGTACAGTTGCTTGAGCTGCATTTTGTAGAGAAGTGATCTGTTCTGGGGAACAAACCCACCCATAGGAAACAGGGAGGAAACCTCAGCTTGTTTTGCCTCTGATGTCAATTTATGCAGACAGAAATGATGTGCTTTTACCAGAAACATCTTGAGTATGTTTTTAATTTGAATTTATTTTTGTTTGTTTTTTCTTTTTTGCATTTCATGTTTATAGTTTAACAGCACGCGCTCGCCCTCCCCAATTGAGTGTTGCCACATGACCCCCTGGAGTAGAAAGGTACTGGAAAAACAAGCAATCCTCAATTAACAGCCCTGTCTCACTCTACTCCCTTCCAGATCCTAACCCTTCCTCTTGCTTGCTTTTCACTTATTAACTTTGCTGCGCTAAAAGAAGCCTTTTTCTGTTTTTCTCATGTCAGTAAGACACAATAATAACCTTTTCTTTCTTTCCCCCTTCTTTCATTCTTAACCTTGTATGGGTTTCAGGGGCTTATGGCCACAAGGGCCACCTCCTCCTATCGCCACCTTTAGAAGGCCTGAATTGGGACAGACTCCATAGCATTAGCGATTGCATTTCATTCTCTCGTGATGTTTTTGCCAAATTGCCCCTTTTTTTTTTTTTTCTTTTTTATGTATGGTAAGAAATTATTCGGGCAATGCCAACATGACAGTGGGCATTTATTCTCTGGTCCTGTGGTGATGCCACTGTTCAGAGAGGAGGAGCTCTGGCAGCCAGGGTCACTTTGCCTGCTTTGTCCAGTACCTCATTGCCATCCAGGGGAGGGACTGGCAACAAATGCAGCCTCCGTGTGTGTGTGTGTGTGTGTGTGTGTGTGTCCATGCATCCGTGCGTGTGTGCAAGGGCTGGTTTTTTTGCATGCATGCGACGAACTTTTGGGGGGGGAAGTTACCTAGGAAACAAAGTCTTTTGTGCTTGAAGTTTATATGAGCTATTCACGTCTGCCGAGGTTCGGCACAAAAGCTGCAGGCAGAAAGAAGGCTGTGATGTTTGACTGAAATCCTACGTGGGAAAAGGGGGTTTTCTGTGGGTGGGAGGAGGAGGAAACGTGCGTGGTCTCAGGTCTGGGGGTGCTGCAGGAGGTGACGCTGCCGAGGTAAGTAAGTGCCCTCCAACAGTTTAAATAGTAGCTGCTGAGTGAAGATCTTAAACGCTTTTGGGGCCGGGGCGTAAATGCTGTTTGGCAAGCCTGAGATGGTTAATTCCGCCAGGATTTGTGAGGAGCCTGGGCGGAGGAATGACAGAAGTACAATGGCAGCCCGGGTATGATCCTGCGGTGTTCAACACCCGCCTCCTCAACGCCCTGCCAAGGGGCTGGGGAGTAATATTTTACCTTCACCATGTTTGCTACCGAAACTAAAACTGGCAAATGAAGTGTAAACAGCAGGCGTGAGGGGGAAGGCTGGTAGTTAAGCAGCTGGGAATTCAGGACTGAAGAGAAAGCTGGCCTGAAAGGAATTGCGCTTCGTTTTTAAAATCTGAGAGGCAGATGGACATCCTGGGCTGCTCGCAGAGTTATCACAGCTTATAGAAGAATGTATTAATGGAAAGAGGGAAGGAAATTAGGCAGGAAAAGGTAAGTGTTTCTCCCCTCCATCCCTTCGAATTTAAACAGAAACTTTTTCTGCAAACAAAGAGGCCCCCAAACCTGAGCTGGTAGCCAGCATCACATGAAATTGTGCTTAATTTATTTCTGATGATTAGTTTAGATGAAATGATAGTGGCTTTGAAGGACATGGTGGTGTTGGAGGATTTGTTATTTCTTCTAAAAGAAAACAAACCATCTGAGTTTCTTCTGTGCAGTTTACTTTTCTCTCTGTTTCTTTATCTTCCATATCTAGCACTTCTCATATCATGCTGTAAAAATGTGCCTGGTTTCTAAATAACCCTCTGAATTTCTCCTGGTGGTGGCTACTCTTCTCTTTGGCCACTGTCCCCCTGCCGTGGTACTGTTAATGCCTGCTGCTTCCCACGCACAGCTGCTGGGTGGCTGTAACTTTGGTCTGCTCATGGTCTGAGTTTGTAAAAATGAAATGCAAATGGGTTTCTGAAGTACAGAGGCGTCTCCGTTAAAACTTTGGGCCTTCTGATGCTTGTCCTCAAATGAATGGTTCCATGGAACCAGTCCTCACTAGTAATCAGCAGACTCGGGTCTTCAAATGGTTGCGAATGCAAATGAGGGCCCATGTGTCTAATGCTGATGGTAATTGAGAGCATGTTTGCAAGGGCTACCACGGATGCAGCAATGTACCCCTTCTGACGGAGGAGATGTCCTGTAAATGTCCTGTAAATATGCTGAGTTCCAGTATGTAGAGGTATTTTTTCCATATTAGCAGATTGTTACTTTTCCATTGGAGAATAACTTGGGCTGTGTGACTTACCTAGAACAATTCCTCCTTGCATCCCTGTAATTGATTTCTGATCTGTGTGTTTGCTTTCTTTCAAAATTAGCTTTGTGTGCCTGAGTGGGAACACTGATTTTGAATGTATTCATTTGCAGTCCCATCCACCAGAGGACGAAGATACAGATGTCATGTTAGGGCAGAGGCCGAAAAATCCAATACACAATATCCCTTCTACACTGGATAAACAAACCAATTGGAGTAAAGCACTACCTCTCCCAACTCCAGAGGAGAAAATGAAACAAGATGCCCAAGTGATTTCTTCTTGCATTATCCCCATCAATGTCACTGGTACAAATCTCTTCTATTTCTTCTTGTATTTATTGCA
>JANHGB010052492.1:35860-47556 GCA_026283785.1 Coracopsis vasa | reverse complement strand
ACCGATGCACATGCAGTTCCAAACAGATACCAAAACACGTGCATTTCCAAATTAACCAACTGATTATAAAAGTTGAAAGATTCCTGCAATTACAGCACTAATAATATTGGTTAAAATGTGTAAGCATAGCATGCAATATCCCAGTAATTCTAAGTATCTAATGCTGATCCTAGTGAAAGAAATGTATTAATTCCTGCTCTAAGTACTGTTTGCGTTGTTGATTGTAAAAATGCACAAAAAATTGCCGCAGTCAACATCAAATCAGTAAAATTTACTCATGTAAGTATCTATTACACGCATGTAATATAATACTAATGCACACATGCAGCTGTAACAAGTCTTGCTATACAAGATGAACTCAGAAGTGGCCAATTGTAATGTGTATGGTAGACTTTACTGAGAAGATTTCCAAATGTTGTGCTTAACAATTGGGATCTATAGCTCATTTTGGATAGAGTGCAACTTCTTGTCAAATCAAGTGAAGTGAAGATTTCCATTCCTTTAAATGAAATGTAGATTGTACTCTAGGACTGAAATTCTTTCTTTCCCCACATACCCTTCAATCCTGTTTGGGGCTTTTATACCCTCGAATGTTTTCCAAGCAGTGTATGTATATGTGCATGTAATTCATTGCATGCAATAGACATGTAGTTCAAAGTTCAAAAGTAGCCTCCATATGAGTAGGCTCATTACATTTTTAAAGGATACAGTAGTGAAAAAATAACATGTTCTCAATGGCATGTATGCAGCTGACAGTTCTGAAAATACAAAAAGTAAGATTTTTAACCAGTTTGTAATGAGGTCTGGTATAGTTCTCCTCAAAAATTGGCCTACATGTTCATGTCTTTGCCTAGTGGATGAACTGTCCTAGTTTTAAATCCAACTATGGTTCTTTCACGAAGTGTGCACTAGAGACAGAAAGAGCAGGGAAATACATATTATAGTTTTATTACATTTCAGTTTCTTATGGCAATAGCCTGTCTGTCCCTTTACTGAGAAGGGAAATTACAACTGTTGCATTATCAATTGCAAGTCTTTGCAGTCAAAGGCTGATTAGGAAGTGGTCAGATGCCCTGGCTTTGCTGGGACAGTTACAGAGTATGGGTCCATTGCAACAACCTGGTGAAAGTGTTTGGGCTGGGGTTTTGTTCTGGATTTTGCAAGGTACACAGGATTTGTTCCTCTTTCAGTCCAGAACCTTTTAAATTAATATATTTTCAATATGGAATAGCAAGAGACAGAAATAACCGGTTCATTCCCAGTTTTCAATACCGTTGCTCTGCTGTCCCCTATACCTCTCTTTCATCTTGCTCTTCCTTACTTGTTTTTCCCAATTTTTTAATAGATATTTAGAACACATTTTCTAGACAGCATAGAGATCTTGGTGGGAGTCAGCAAGTACTGGAGGAGATATCCTATTTCATTTCGAACCTCTGTTCTGGTTTAAATTAGCTTTCGTTTTCTAACTTAAAAAATAGATATAATATAGAAATATAAAAAAATTACATATAAAAATATAAATAAAGATAGCAAAATTATTGTCAAGCAGCTTCAAAATTTCTGTCTGTTCTCATGGTGCAATGCCTGTAGATTGAAATCACATTGAAGACAGGCAAAAAGCACCATATATGGAAGGAATTTTCCAGTTTATGAAATAAATGCATCTGTGCACACTTTGCTTGGACGTAGGTGTGAGATTTGTTTAAAAACAAACTAAGATGCTTTGCAAATATAGCAAAGATAGCACTGAGGCCTTGGGTTATTGAAGGCAACTGTTATCCAGGGTTATTTCTGAGTAAAACATTATAGTTTTCTACGTAGAGCTAATATGTCAGCCAACCTGTGAGCTGTTATCACTCTTTATGTGCGGAGTAAGAGTGACCCTTTGTATCTTTATTTTCTTTAAACAAACCTTGAGATTTCAGGCAAGGGGTTGAGTTCCCTTTTACCTGATAAAAAATTAGATGTAAAACTCCAAGGACCCCGGAGCTGATTCAAAATGCAAATATTCCAAGGTGAAGGAGCAGTGAAGCTTTAAAGAACAGTGACAAAGATCTTTCTTCAAAAAACACAGAGAATGTTGTCTTCAAATTGGAGGTATTGTTGAAGTGTACTTGAAAATTTTCCCAAGTGTTTAGTTTTTAGAGGATTTTAACATATGCTAAAAGCAAAGCATTTTTGCACAACAAGATATCTTTTCATTTAGCTTAGCTAGGTGCTGGCTTGTCCCTAGATTTTATTTCCAACCATATCAACAGTGTGGATCTTCCTCGGAAATTAAAGAAATTGCATCAATGCATTTTTAGAAAATTTTATTAGATTTATTTTTATTATGACATCCATTTACAAGTAAAAAGAGTAATTTTTTCCTTTTCTCTTGAGAAACTGCTAGAAAACAGGATATAATGGCAAGCTATGTTCTTCTGTTGCTTCTTAACCACCAAGGATTTCACTCAACTCGTGTACCTTCTGTCCTCAACTGCACTTCTGCAATCCTACTCTTTATAGTGTATGTAAATGAGACCATCGATTTTGTATTTCTCAATTAATAGTTCTCTTGATTGGAAGCTCCAAAATACACCTTTTACAGCTTGTTCTCAGAGTTATTCTACAGTCAATTGTAAAGGGAGCTGACCAAACAATTAAGGGATGTGCTCCCAAGTGAAGTAGGTAAGCCCAAATATCAATGTCCTGGATGGAGCCTGTGACAAGAAATTTTGCATGACAGAATTATTTTAAGAGCTAAGAACAGTGAAGTACGGAAAAAGCTGGTTTCTTACACACCAATTCATTGTTGGTTACTAGTACTATCAGCATTAGCCAAGAAAGTCTGTTTTTTGAGCTAGAACCGACAGCTCTTTGACTAACGAAGAGTCACATTTTCTCAGCTTGTGCTGGGTGGGAATTTCTTGTGATTTCTTTTTCATTTTCAAATGAAGGAGGAAGTGTTAGTGCCAGCAGGAATAAAAGGTGATAAGTCAGCTTAGAAGCATGATGGATGAGCATCAGTTGCATCTTAGGTTTTAGAGTTCTGTCTTTTGGGGTGGGGTTTTTTGGTGTTTTGCTTGTTTGTTTTTTATTGAAGAACCACCATGAAATTGAAGAGGTTTTGAAACCTTTTTGAGTCCTTCAATACTGTGCAGTGATTGAATGTTTTTAAGGGACTTTCTGCTTTTAATCATGTGCAATTTTTGTCTCTATTTTTGTCTGGTTAATCTCTGTCTTATTTTGTAGGAAACTCCTAAAATGCTATTGGCAGATAAACATTGTGTAAATAAAAGTATTATTTGTTTTTCTTCTAACTTATGATGATTAAGGTTTTAAGTTTGTAGAAACATATTCACCCAACAGCTCTGGACAGAAAGAGCAGAATATATTTACTCTGTTAAACCTATTTGATTTATGCCTTTTCTGGTTGTGAAAATTGCAGCTGACCAAAGGCAGTTAAAATGCTTTTCTTTTAATCTAAGTTGACTTCATGATTTGTGCAGACACTTGAACAACCTGATGAATATTTATAAGAAGCACTTCAAAACTTGAAGTATGGTTTTTTAATTGTTATTATTTTCCTGTAAAATATACTTATGTATTAGTCAGAGCGAGTAACTCCAAAGATGTGTTTACAGTATAAAAGACATCCTGGGGCTTCTTTCCTCTATTGTACAACACCAAAACACAGCACAAGTCTTTACACTGTGTATGCTTACATGACTGGCTTATTTTTCCTCCCTTACTGTAGCTGTAGCACTGAAAAAATTACTTTTTAAGGTAGAATGAACTGTTACTTCAGCATCATCAGAATACTTCTGTTTTCAGTGACTAAGAAATATGAAATATAGCAATATAGCACAAGCATTAGAGTGATAGTATTACTGTGTGGCAAAGCATCTGAAACAGGCCATGGAAGGCATCCTTCCTAAGTGGTGTTCAGGCAAATCTTTGTTAGATCAAACTTTGTCTTTCCACAACCATTGTAACTTCTATATCACATCTGGTGCTGGTTCAAGAAAAAAAATGCTTGTGCCTATTCCTGATCTTGTTCCTGTTTTTTTGTTTTTGTTTTTGTAGTACCTAGTACTAATGACCATAGAGCTATGGCTTTCATTCTCTCTGAAAAATGGGGTAATCCTACTTCCTTTTCCACTTTTTGACCATTTTGCTTATTGAGATTGAGGGCTCTTTGAAGCAGTGATTTGTTTTGTATTTGCAAGTATTTTAACTGTATGAAGCTCTAAGCGACCAGATACAACTGAAATTGTTTTAAAAAAATAGCAATAGTGTAGAGTCTACATAGTAGTGGACAAGATTTATTCATCTGTGCTATTTCATCCCCATATGATTTCCCTAAAAGATACTGAGTTACATGTCTAAGTGCCATAGAGCTCCATCATATGAAAGAAGAGGTTTCTGACTGAGCTGACACTTGTAACATTTAGGTATTTCTTGGAGGAAAGATGTAGTAGCCATAGAAAAGGGAAATTAGGCTTTATCCATACAAATATATCCTGAGATCTGTATTGTGGCTCTATGCTACTGGTACTTATACTGCCGTGTTCGCGAAGTCAAGCCATCAATAATAATGCCTTTTCCTGAGTGATGATTGCCCCTCTTTTCCTCTTCCACATTTAAAATGCAAGGCCAGAGACCAGGTTACACCAATAAATTGGTTTTTAAAATCTTTCCTAGCAGCATTATCATGCTTCTGAAATTTGGATGCCAGTCGGGTGGAAGTAGGCAGATAGGAAAGCTCTGCAAACAATTGCGGTGATTCCTGCAGCAGGGTTAGCTAGCCAGCTTCGGGAGCACCACACCTGCAGAATTCCAAGAGCCCAAGCTATTCATTGCCCTTTGAACCTTTGCTTTTGCTTTTTCCTTTAACTGTTTTAGTTGAATTGAATATACAGCTGCAGTCTGTGGAAATGGACAGATGCTACATGTATGACAGTATGCTGCCAGAAATGGAAAAATACAAGAAAGGGCAGTGTTGGATGTTGTATCCAGCTGCCTGCTGTGATTTTTCCACTGAAGCACTAGAGGGATTAACCAAATGCACTGCCAGCTTTACAATGATCTGGGACAGGCTTTAAATTGGAGATTTTTGCATTCTTCTGTCTACTCTCCTTTCCCTACTCTCTTCCTTCCCCCTTTTTTGGCATCCACTTCTACCACTGACAGTGAAATTGCTTGGCTAACTTCAGTTCTGCTGTTACTCTCTTTCAGGTGAAGTGAGAGCTGGGGTGGGGGGAAGAATCTCTTGAATGAGAAACATTGATTTCATTTGGCCTTGTAATGCTTGTGTTCATGGAAGATTCTACAAAATGACTTGGCTAGCAGGAATGTTTATCCTAATAGTGAACATTAAAGTACGTGCATGGTATATTTCCAAATTAATTTCTCTGTTCTGTGTGCTAATGCAGACGATAGGTAAGATCTGGATTGACTTTCTTCAGATTTCTGGGATTGGGAATCCAGGAATAATTGGACCTTGTGTTTCTGAGAACAGATGATTGTGAGCAGCATTTACACAGCTGTGTGGAAAGGGGGATACCTGCTCACCTTTCTGCATTTGTGCAGTGACAGCTTAGAAATGTAGTTGTAAGAGAGTGTCTCTGGATAATGAAGCCTGAAGAAGTAAATATCTTTTTGCATGTCAGGCAGTGAGAACTGTGCCTTCCAAATAACATCATGCAATATCTGTGTCTGGTGTGAAGTCACTATCCTACCTCAAATACCAGTATTAGTTTTGCTGTTTGTCATTAAAGACAATTCTATAATTCCCGGGGTGCCTGCAGAAATTATTCAATAAGTGATGAAGAACCGCAAATGACCTGTATGTTGTTACCAGACACTGAACAGAAAAGGAGTCTGCTTTTCAATTGTGATTCAGGGTTTTTTTGTTCACTTACCTTGTTACAGGGGACTGGGGGTGATAAGGAGGAATAGGTAAGAAAAAAGTGACCAAATCTGAAATTAAGAGTTTTAAAAACTACAAATAGCCTGAGAATGCATATATAAACAAAGTATGCACCATGCAATTGTGCTCTTTCTCCATGCAGAGATTTTCCTTGTGAGGTTGCTCTTTTGAGTGCTTCCTTGGATCTTGTCAAGTATTGATGCACAATACAAGAAGGTGGGCGTCAATCTAATACGTACACTAATAGGTCGGTGAAGTCAGTGGGTCTCTGTATTACTGAGTTGAATGTATTTGTCAGTGCTTGTAGGATGAAATCCTGTAAATGCTTTGCCAAATGTGAATGCATTTGCCTGAGAAATGGAGGTTAGAAGCATGTAAGTTGCAGTGAGTGAAGACTGAGTATTTGAAGCTTAGACTTTTGTACTTAATGTGTAATCTGCTTTTCATGTGAATAGCCCAAGGTTTTCTGCCTGACTTAATATCCTTCAGAGAACACAAAGAACAAGTATCTTCTTGAAGATGTAAGCAATTTTTTTGCTAGAATATAGGAATGTAATGAAATCTTTCTGAATTCCAGTGCTTTGAGTATTGTGTGAACAGTCCTTTTACATGCTTCTCTTGTGTGTTGCCACGTAATTACCCTATTGATTATGTATTTAGTTTTTTACTAGTTACATAGATAGTGTCAGGTAGGTTGTGGTAAGCATAATTTGGGACTTTTTTATTTAATCTGCAGGCCTTTTAGGGTAGCATGCAAAATATGATTTACATTAGGCAAGCCTAGGTCAAACTAAAGACTCATTTAAGTTAATATTCTGTTTTCATCAATGATCAATGGGGGGATCATTTAGGCGGGAAGTAAAGGTAGCAGGAATATAGAGAATGATCCCTTCCTATATTACATCATAGAATCTCTTGGTAATAAAACCTTCTGAAGGTATGGTTATGCTTCAAGACTTGTTATGGGGGCGGCAGAGTGTGTGTGTGTGTGTGTGTAACAGTACAAGTTAAAAAGTGTTCCCTGTAGGTTTACAATAAAATCTTTTACTGATGATTGTGACCACAGAAGTAGAGGCAGAGTATTGGAGCCCTTGGGGAAGGCATGCATGGATCTAACTTTGGGAAACCAGACCATTTTATGAAAGCCACATAAATTTGCAAGTATTGACCCAGTGACCATTGCTGGTAATCTCCCATTAGCTATCTGCATAATGAACACATTTGTTTCACAATCTGAAGGATGAAAAATGGGTATTTGGGTAGTTTTGAAGGCTGAATACTCTGCTTTTGGCTGACAATGGTTCTTCCAGATCATACCTGAAGCTTATGGCCAAGACATAGTAGTAAATTAAGCTCTTGTTGCTGATATTCTGGGATGAACAGAAGTTCTCAGATTTTAGGGCTGTCAGGCTTAATGCTGTAATGAGAACCACTTTGAAACAAAGGGGACTGAGAACAAAATCAGTGTCAGTCATGTGCTTCATTTTGCCAGCCTAACAATATTTCGGGTTTGTATTTTTTATTTTTGTATTTGAACAACTTAATTCCTGTGGACATATGAGGCAAGGACAGATTGTTACAGCTGTGGAATGTCTGGAAAACAGTTCATTTCAAATCAGGACAGTTTTGCAATTCTGTCAATTGAAAATCCTGCCATTGAGTGAAAAATAAGGAACATTAGGGGAGCCTCAAACTGAAACTCAAAAATATGTCATTGTCCTGAGAAAGACATGTACATGTATACCCTTAGGAATCATGAGCAATTTGGCTTGGCCTTTTCTGGATGTTAAGAGGCAGTAAGAGAGAAGTACAAGAAAAGCACAAGGGGAGGTAAGAAAGCAATCTTTGGTTGCAGATAATTTGTCACTCTGAGAAGAGCCTCGAGGAAGTGGCTTTGAGTCAGATGATAGAATGAAGAATTTCTGGGTTTATGAATAAAGAAAGGACTTCTTTCATCTTATCTATCGGGAGTTCAGAGAAATAGGACTATATGGTTTTCGAAATGACAGAAATGTGCTTGTACATGACTATTAATTTCCCTGCTTGATTAAAGCAAATTTCTGAATTTAGGGATGGCTTTTTTGGGTCAATAATTAAATATATAAGAAAAGACAAAAGTTATCTACTAGTAATAAAGTTATTAACATCAAGAGAGATGTGTATCACTTCTTGTCCTTAGTCTTTTGTTCTCCCTATGCTTTGTGTACAGGCAAATGACTCAAATGGCAGAGCGGATCAGAAAATAGGGATCTTTGTGTTTCATCATCTTTTGAACTACAAGCTGCTGACCATTGCTAAAGCAAGCACAGCAGCTAAGAAGGAAGTGTGATGTGTTGCAGCAAGGTCTATGTAGTATATACTGTGGAGATGGAAATGATGTAAGTGTTGGTGTCATGTCTAGCCTACGTTTCTTCTGAGAGGTGCATCCTTGTCACAGTAGAGCAGACTTTGGTTTTAGTTTTGTATTGCATAGAGCCATGAGCAATCCTACACATGTGTATCAGGCTTCCTGTTAGTGTGCATGAAGCACTGTTGATCCTTAGGATGGTGTGATTAGCAATACTCTATGGAGTTCCGTGGAGTTATTTAGGAAAGATGGAGGAAGAAGGTAAGAATCAAAGGCATGTCAAATTTTATAATGTGTACCTTTACTTCAGACAAGCAAACAACAGAACAGTTATTATTTGGAATAACTGTGTAGCAGCCCTCTCAGCCGCTTCCATTATTTCTATGTGATCATGACTACAAGGCCTCTGTGAGATAAATGTTAGCTTGTTCTGCTTAAAGCAAGTAATTTTACCTTTTATTCCTTTTTCATAATTTTATATCCATTCTGTCCTTTTACTTAGTTAACTCTGATCCAAATAAGGGTTATGTCAATGTCTTTGCCACGATATATGTGCTGGTGTGTGTCTGTGCTGTTCTATCACACTGCTGGGTGCGAATACGCGATGCTAGTCCTGTCAATACTGAAAAATACGTTCAGCTTGCTTGAACATTTCTTTTCAAGTCAATGAGAGGAAACTATTGCTTTTGCATATGAATTTTATGAGTTCTGTTCTTAGTGATAAATGTTATGTTGTTGGTCAACGAACACAGTAGCTTTTTGTAGCCAGAAGAAGAGGGGAATTGTCAGAGTTTTCTACCTGCAGCCATGTGCCATAACTTCTGGAGGAATGATTATGTTGCTTAGTAGACACTTAAGTTATAAGGAGTTTGTTTCATTTGATCACTGGTATGAACGAAAGGGATTTCTGAACCAGAAAAGCACATCTGATCCAAGAAGGTGGTTCTTTAAGTTTATTGCATCCCACCCTGTGGGATTTGTATCTACTGTACCCTTCAACCCAACTTTTCTCCTTCTCTCTCACCATAAAAATTTCCAAGTATCTTTTAAGTTCATCTGTATCACTTACTTTGATGAGTTCAGTTGGAACTCTCTCCATGTGCTTGGTACTCTCCGAGTGATATATTGTATTCTAACTAAATTCCCTTTTTATTCCTGTAGCGGTTTATTTACATTCCAACCTGTCTCAGACAGGGTATTCCTTTTTACCTCATCAAGCTTTTAAGGAATTTTAAATAAGATTGGCACTGTATTAATTTGAGCCATATTCCCTGTTACTTCCTTTTGGTTTCCACATGTCAAGTCCCTTGATTTGGAATTTTGTTTTATTTTGTATCACTTCTGAAGAACAAATTCTCACCATCCCTAGTAGGAGTGCAGTGGATTCACCTCTTGTCATTTTTGTCTCATTGCTGACAGAGGACAGAATCCAACCAGAATCTCATTTATGCAGGTGTAGGGAAAATGCTGTGGTAGAATCACCTTCCACATTTGGATCATGTGCCTGTCCCCATTGTTTTTTTTTCCTTTTCTCCCCTGTGAATACATATAGACTCATTTAGTTTGCCTACCTTCCTTTTCTACGATCTGCTTTATTTCATACATCCTTGCTAGTAAATGCTTATTGTAGATTTTGGTGTTCTTTCCAAATACATTTGTTGTAACTTTTCCTAAATTCCTCCTAGTTTTAATTCTTGCTCCTGACTAATCATGTACCCCTGGCTGATGGGAAACCCTTGCTCAGTTCCATCCCACTTTTCCATGATTTTTTGGTTTTGTATTTCTTTTTTTTCCAATTTTTCTCCTTTAATTGCTGTGGTGTTGCCTTGAGAGGATAACCATGTGATTGATACCTGGTCTCATGATCCAGCTGTAAGTGGGATCGTCAATAACGTATGCCTACTAGGATCTCTGAATGCGATGTGCTACTAGTGAAGTCTTCAGCAGAATCCTTTACGAAGGTACCACTTCCAATTTTTCACATTCTTGCACTTTAGATATGGTACTTTAGGTAGCACAGCAGCCCCTTCCCTATGAGTATTTGACAAGTAGTGGGTGCAACAGGTGGTATTCTGAGTTGGTGAAGATGGATACAACAATAGAAACCCAGCATTTTACAAAAGGTTTAGAAAAGGATATGTAAAAGATTGTAAAAGGCTCCTTTCCCCCATGTTTTAAATGATTTAATTGCGTTTTGAGAGTACATTCCAGAACCTAGCTTGCCTCACTTTCCTTCTAGCCATAGCTGACTTAAATGTTGAGTGATTATTTAGAAAACAGGCATAATAAAAGAGCTGAAGCACATTTCTGTTTTCATATTAAAGTAATAACATTAAGAAATTTCAGATGGTAAACGGTAGTGTCATATGCGGATGACATATATGTAGCCCTACTTTCTTTTGCTTGTACATTTGCCAAGTCTAACACATAATTGAGCTCTAACTAGTCACTTAGAATTGTTAATATGTATGCAAACATAACTTCTTATTGTGGTTAGCCTCCTTTTCTTATGTAGTCCTTACTTGCTGAATTTGCTGGTTTTTCTCACTGTTTTCCTTCCTGCTAACTCTGCATTCTGTTAGTAATATGTCTGTGGGGTTGGTTGGTTGGTTGGTTGTGTTTAATTGTGTCCTCACAATTTATTTGATGCTGTAAGACTAACATTCTGGTTAAGTGTCTTTTGAAGAAAACAAGATGCATTTCATTCCCATCTCTGAGCTACACAGAAGACATGTATGTTCTGACTTACCACAGTGCTTAAATAACTATTAAAAAGCATATTGTTGGAGAGTGAGGCAGACCTGTGGTCACCGGTTGGTAACACAGGAATCTAATAAATCCTAGAAAGGTAGGATGCACGTTCCTAGAAAATTGCTGTGCACTAGTGCAGCAGAATCCACCAGCGACAGGACAAGCAGTTATTTCTGTTTCCTATGAAGAACACTGAATGCCAGAGCAAGGACAGTAAGCATTCTCCATTCTTGTCACATTTTATGTTTTTCCTTTATATTGCTGTACAAGTCAGTCTGATATGGGTCAAGGCTTGGATATAAGGTACACTAAGATACCACTAGAAGCTAATACTAAAATTATATGAGCAGTTTACTTTGATTCAGTTTTGTATTGATGCTTCTGTGTACAATAAGGGTCATTACTGAAGAAGTCTTGCATTATTTTTAAAGATGGAAAGCCCTAATTCTCTCTGAACATTTGTAGTTTTTTAGGACTTTCCAATATTTTTTTTTCATAAATATCTATACCTTCTGTTTTAGGAAGGTGTTAGGTAGTTGATAGATTCTAACTTTTGTTTGCCACTGTAATCGGGTGTTTCTAGGATATGGGTTTTCACAGTAGAAAGGCTGGAAAAGTCCTGTGCAATATTTCCTTTTGCATACCTTTAGGCTTTGCCTCTACTACACCAGGGATTATATTCCT